>JAKOGI010002215.1:27500-130668 GCA_029747015.1 Carnegiea gigantea
TATCTTCGTAGGAGATGACTTCCTTCAAGGGTAGCAAGGTAGGAAGACTAGAAGTGCGAGAACTCTTTGGATTCCCCTTATTAACAAGGATGTCCATACATGAGCACTTTGAGCGATTCTTCTTAGGAAATGGAGAAACATGATTGAGCATGTAAGTGGGTGGGCAAAAGGCACCCAATAGTTTACTCCTCAACTTCTTCCAACTTCTCACATTTTCTTTTCCGTTCTTTCTTCTCTTAAACTTGTGATTCTTCCACCATTGAAGTACACAATCTCTCAATCTTGAAATAACCATCTTGAACTTCTCTTGGTCACCAAGGTTGTAACAAGCAAACACTTGCCCCACCTTAGACAACCAAGTCGTAAACTCATCCTTTTGGCTATGAAATCTTGGGATTTAAGGGATAATAAACTCAATGTCAATCAAGGTTAGCTCTTTCTTAACATTATTTAATGAAGGCATGATGCATGGAGAGCAAGGGTTCTTTTTGGGTCGGTTTTGTGTTTTGGCTAAGAGGATGTGTTTAGGATTGAAAGATATGGCCTATGAGAGTAGCGAATAGCTCTGATACCAAATGATGCACTTCTAAGAGCTCAAAATGAGAAGACCAAGAAGTGATCTTAAGTAGACCAAGTAAATCAAGCTATGGTCTACAAATGAGAAAAGAAATAAGAGATAAGAGATAAAACTAAGCTACTTCGATAGGATATCACCACCAAGAGTCTTAGAGCCCAACTTTTAGATCTTGTCAAATAAGATATCACCACTCAAATGATCATAAAAGCCTCTTGAACACCACCTTAGTGAGCTAAACAAGAGATAAGCAAGAGAGAGATTTTGAGGGAGTTTAAAACTCAACTAATTCATTCATTCACTAAGTGTCTTCAACCCTAAAGCCTTCCCACATATAAAGGAATCTAATACAATTAGAATCCAAGGGGAAAACAGCCAAACAAATAGCCATACAAAAAGGAGGGGAACCAAAAAGCAAAGCCAGTACAGAAAGAAAAAAGTAAAAGCTAATAGTTTCTTTTCAAAACTGCAGCCTCAACTTCCAACAATAATATCTTCCAATCTACTTACCCAAATTGGGTTATTCAAAAGTTAAAGGAAATGTCTAAATGTCTATTCTCAGGAAAGTCCTCTTCGATCTTTAGAATCACAACCATTTGAAAGATGTGCTCTAATAAAGGCTAGTGGTCCCCTATTAGAAATAACCAGCACAACTTTTGTTCTTCCTCTCAATTGGTGACCTTACTTTGGATTTACCCTTAAACTCTTTTGCTGGCTCGAGAGCCCACTCAAAAAGGTTCCAAAAACTAAATTTTTAGGTTCCTAATTAGTCCAAGGGTAGGAAAAATGAACCCATAAAATTGGGCAGCATTCTGGATCCACTGGGTAGTTTTGGCAGCTTGGCTTTGCAGACTGATTTGAATGGGCAACTGAAGTCCAAATGACTTGAAATGTGCTTTATTAGAAAGATATTGTAAGGCCCGCATACTTTATATTTCGTCGAGTCATTCGTGATGCCTTTTTACGTTATAAAAACCATATTTTTATTAGCGATATGTGCTAAAATTATTTTCTAAATACCTATGTGAACGTTAATTTATTAAAAAGGATGTAATTATCATTGTTATTATCATTATTAATATTATTATTAGTTTTGAAAACCTTTCGATGATTTTTAATAAGCATTATTAATGATTATTAACGAGTACTAAATCGATTAGGAACCCGAATGCGATTAAGTTGTCAACCTGAGGAGTAGTTCGATGGTTATTAAATCAAACTTGACTGTATTTGGGAACGAGTAATCAATGAAATATTATATCATCGATTTCGATTAGAATTCGGGTTACGAACTAGACTAGCGATAGCGGATACGATTCAGCCTGGACTAAAAATAACGAAAGAGAGTGGGAGGGGCATTTTCGTCATTGAGCACGAACCCCTTTTTTTCTCCTCTCCCTGCCGCGACACCCCCTCCCCCACAACACTCCCTGGTGCTCTTCTGCTTCCTCCTCCTCCATTAACGTGACCCTCAAGCTCAAATTGCAGAGGATTTTCGCTATTTTTTCACTACAAAATCATCCCACTCGACCTCCCCTCTAAGCTAGTCATCCATTTGGTGTGAATTGGGGTCGAAAATCTGAAGCCCTTGCCCCGGTTATGGAGGGTTTCAAGAGCTCGAACGCGTGCCAGGTAAGGCCCTGCAATTCCATTCTTAATTGCCTCAATTTCCCTATAAATTAGAACTAAAATTCGTACTTCAACACCCCAAATCAATCTCAACCTGGCAAATGAAATTTAGGTCTATCTAGGGTTCGAATTTGGTGAAGTTTGGGCGTGAATAGGGGACTAACGTGCGTGGTGAGCAAGAGGCGAAGGTTTGGAGTTGTTCGAACACCGAAAGTTGACCCAACAACCGTGAATCGAACCTCTAACTTGAGTTCCAGGTGAGGGTTCTCTTCCTCCTAAATTATTAGTAATTTCAAAAGATTTTAACGAATATAGTTAGTTCATGTTGAGTTGGGTTAGATGTTAGTAATTGGAGGAATTGGGACTAAAATTGAGAATTTAGTGCTGATTTTTGAGTATTTCGATGATTGAATGTTATTGCATGAGAAATAATTAAATTGGGTGAACATTGGCATGTCATGACTAGGTTGTTCTTTTGAGGAATTATGTTCTGCCTGAGTATCGTCAATTATGTCATTGAGTATGCCTAGTAAGTTATTTTTGGGGCTAATCGAATGTCAGCTAAAATGAATAAATGGAGTCAAGGCAAGATAAACTTGAAACATAAACAGTTGGGTTACTCATTGCGCGATTCTTAGAGCTTTAAGTTTTGCTATATTGGTTTGGTTAATTTAGATGTTAAAGTTATTCGAGTAATTATAAATGAATATTACGCTCACAGGTATCGATTCATGAATTAGTTGAAGCTCTAAGTTATTTGAATGTTCATACATGAGTTTCTTGCTTGGAAATATGGATTTATGAATTAGTTGAAGCTGTAAGTTATTTGAACGATTACATATGATACCATGCTTGTGGATATTGATTTATGAAATAGTCATTTGAATTGTCGTGATATTGAACCAAGCTTGGCAGTTGGATGGACTTGGGGTGAAACGGATGATTGATTCGAGGACTTTTGTGGTCGGTGCTGTGCGAGGAGGGAGATAGGGCTGTGAATTGCCGCAATCGTGTGGATTGCGAGGCCATGTGTGGCTTAATGAGTTGTGATATGAAGTGCATGAATGTGCTATGTGTAAACCCCTCTCCCCCTCAATACGCTATGTGGCAAATTCTTTCTAAAAGTTAGTACGTCTTTAAAAGAGAAAAGGACCATTTAGAAAGCTTGTTTTTATGATTTCGAATGCTTTTAAGTGCCTAGCAATTACGTGTTATTTGATTAAGATGTTTGCGGCCTAAAGGAGATCCTAAATCGTCGAACTATTCAGTTAGTGACTCGACTGAATAATCAATAGGTTTAGGATGTTTAAAAGTGAACTGAAAGTGAGTTTGAAAATGTTTAAAGCATTGGTTTGCTATGACTTATCCTCATGTTTAAAAGAATTTAAACGACTTGAAAAGGGCCATTTCAAGGCTAACTATGGGTTTAGCTGATTGTATGCTATTTACGTATTTAAATTTCTATTAAGTTTCGAGTTACACTTCAGTAACTGCATCCTGTTTAAGAAACGTTCACGTTGAAAGTATACAAGGAAATCTCGTTATCATACAAACGAGCCAAATGCTTACAGTTTTCAAATAGTAGCAAGTTTGGAACGTTTCAAGCCTTCAGCTTACTTACACACCTTCCTTTGAGCTCAAAAGGGGATTGAAACGAGTTATAAAAAGTCAACTGAGGATTTTTTTACGAATCTAGTCTAAATTAAACACTAACTAAGTACTTTAAGTTTCAAATGGGTTTCGTTTTATGAATTAATACGTATTACATTTAAAAGAAGCTTTTAAGCTAAAAAGTAAAGTCGTTTTATGAGTTAGCAATCGTTTTACATTTATAAGAAGCCTTTTAGTTAAAAGCGAAGTCATTTTACAATTTAGCAAACGTGTTAAGTTTAAAAGAAACTTTTAAGCTCAAAGTGAAGTCGTTTTAAGTATTAACCAACTTATTGCCTTTATAAGAAGTTTTTAAGTCTAAAAGGAAGTCGTTTTACGATTTAGTAAACTTAATACGTTTATACGAAACTTTTAAGCTGAAAACGAAATCGTTTTACGATTTAGTGAGCATTTTACGTTCGTAAGAAGTTTTTTAGCTATCTACGAAGTTGATTTACGTATTAGCAACTTATTACAATTACAAGAAGTTTTTAAGCCAAAAACGAATGAACTCTAAACATTTTGAAAGGTTATGGTCGTTTTGTTTAAAAGTAAGATTTCAGCAAAGTAAGCATTTGAAGAAGAGAAATGTAATGCGATTTTAAAGCCTAAGAAAGTGCTAGGTAAGTGGCCAAACCTTCAGGGTCGGAACTGGACGCAAAGATGGCGTGAGCTGTTTTCCCCTAAGGAAATGTTAGGAGCTGGATGCAAAGATGGCGTGAGCTGTTCCCGGGAGCTGGACTCAAGATATGATGATCTTGGAGTGAGCTGTTCCCTAATGTGTGACGCGTAAGAAAACCTTGAGGGGGACTGGACTCAGGATATGATTATCCTGGTGTGAGCTATTGCCCCACAGAGGACAGTATATAGGTTAGAGTTGTCCTACTAAGACGCGTTTTGGCCAAAAGTTAAGGACGTATACCCTGAGGATAATGTAGATTAAGAGTGATGATTTCACTTAAGGGCGATCTTGACCTCCCTAGCCGGCACAATAAGATGTTTTTATGTTATATGTAAGTTCCTGATAAAGAGAAGATTTGACTTTTTGCCATTCTAAGCAGTTCAGAAAAGGAAAAGAAGTTCTTTGAACGGGATATGAGCCTCAAAACGCCAAGTAAAGCATTTTTTTTTAAGAAAAGAAGAAAGCTTTCAAATGTACCTAACTTGCATATATTCTACGAATGTGTTCTGAATATAGTCTAAATGAGATTTCAAATGAAGTATAATTACATCCTAGTAATGCGTCGTACATTCAAGCTTTTTAAAATGCATATTCAATGAAGGAATGTTTCTCACCAAATCTTTTTACCAGTTTAGATGCTTCGAGAACTTTTAAAAAGAATTATAAGCATAAAAGGAGTTTGTGTGGATTATAAACCATTCTTGGTATTTACCGTGAGTCACCATGTTTTCAAAAGCGAGTTTGAAGGCCTTTATATTCGATCCTTGTTACCTACTTGGTTATGTGCCTGAACGCCTGCTAGTGGAGAAGTCTGGTAAATGAGGGCCTAGAATCGAGTTGAATGTTTAGGATGAAGTCTCAATGGGGGTTATCTTTCCTTGGGGATTATGATTGCCTAATATAATAGTAAAGTACGAATGCTTGATATGTGGCTATTATTAGTATTATTGCCTGTAATTGTTTTAGTTTTAAGGAGTAGGGGAATTCTCACTGAGCATGTGGTTGCTCACCCCAATACTCTTTCCCCTTTTTCCCCCAGACTTTTGTTATGATAGGTGGAAGTCAAGCTACTTATGCTGAGCTGGAGTTTACCCCGCTTGAAACAAAGTTATGTGTGCCATATAGAGGTAGGTTCATGTGTTTAATGATGTGATGTAATGTATTACTAATTTGTAAAGGTTGCAAACTAAGTTTCTAGCTCATATAACGCATATTGTTCATGAGTCACTCTGTGTGGCCTTATAAGCTAACCATCTAGTTAGTTAAATCTCTTTTGGTTAAAGTTAGTTATATTTTGGGATGTAAACCCCAATACTCCGGTTGTGTGAACCGTTGATTTGTATCTTCCATTTCCTCTTTATTCATGCATTAATCTGGTTGATGCACTCCGAGCGAGTGGCTCGTTGAGTTATGAACTCCGGCGTGTGGCCGTTGAGTTTCCTTCAAATGATTTACGCTTCCGTTAAATTGTAGGAATTTATTGTAAAGCTTATACCTTGGGAACGGTCAGTTTTTAGGGGAAACGCTGCCCGTTTCATGCCAGAATTTGGGTAGAAAGTTAAGAAAACGTAACGCTTTCGGCCTTAGGGGCTGGGGGTGTTACATTGATGGTATCAGAGCAAAGGTCCTACGACCATAGGCCACGACCTGAGTCTTGCGTTCATATAGTCATGTAGGAACACTTTATAACTATGTGACATATGCTTCTTGTATGTGCAAATGTGAGTTTTATGTTAATGTTAGTGTGATTAGCTAGTTAGGTGCCGCTTGAGTGAGCCCCTTAACCGAGTGAATGAACGAATTGCTAAAAGTGTAAGCCGAATAGCTTATATTCTTATGAACGATAGGGAAAAGGTTGAGGAGGGGGAGTTTAATTTCTGTGAAGCGGTTTTGGTTCCATTGCAAGAAGATCAACTATAAAAGGCGGTCAATCTTGTGAGATGACTTATGAAATTCTAGAGGGGTTGAAGAAAAGGATTTGCATATGGTGTCCATTATATTGAAAGGGCTTGAGATAGGGTGCCTTGTGAAGTGCATTGGAATTGTGAGGAAAGAATTATTTACCTTTTTTATGTTTCTTGAAGATATGCATGAGAGAGTGGAGACTAAGGATTAAGATATTACAAAGAAACCTAGAGGACTTCCTTATTGATATGGGTTATATCAAAGATTGACTTTAAGCCCTTTTAGTTTATTTTCCTTAAATTGAGAAGTACTAGGATGGTAGGATCTCCCGTGACTCCTAAGTCACCTTATTAGTGTTCAATGAAATAGGTGCAGTTGGTGCCGATCCCGTGTTATGGATTCACTAGCTTGCTCAGGCCTGCCTTTCGTTGCGTAGAATAATTACGCGAAGGTTAAGCTGAGACTAAACTAGTAGCCATACATAAAAACTCTCGCCATTTGCAAATCATGCCTTAGCCAAGGAATCATACCCTATTGGCCTAGAGAGATCGCAAGTTAACCTTTTGTTGAAAAATAGAACTAAGTAATTCCTTGTGTGAATGTGTGACAGATGCCTCCTCGATGCGAGCTAACACCATAACCAACTGCCATGGAGATCATATGCCAGTTTAATAAGCTTAAACCTCCTAAGCTTGAAGGTGGAACTAACCCTATGGTATATGAGGAGTGGCTCAGGAGAATCGAAAACTTATTTGAAATCATGGAGTGTCCTGAGGGATTTAAGGTGCATCTGGCCACCTATCAATTCGAAAAGGAAGCTGAATTCTGGTGGGGAACAGTAAAACCTAGAGCGGGTGAACCCGCGTTAACCTGGAACCAATTGAAAACCTTGATGGATGCTCAATATTACTCTCATGACGTAAGGAGAACTAAGGAACGAGAGTTCTTATGCCTAAAGCAAGGAGAAATGAGCGTAACAGAGTATGGAGCGAGGTTCAATGAACTGAGTCGCTTTGCACCTTACCAAGTGGCCACCGAAGAATTGAGGATGGACCACTTCGAACAAGGATTGAAGGGGGAAATAAAGCAAATAATAGCAAGTTATGCCTATACCAGCTTTCAAGAAATGTACCAAAGAGCTGTGAAAATAGCCCGCATCATAAGCGAAACCGAGATTGAGGATAGAGGGAAGGGTCAAGTAAAGGAGAAATTTAGCCCCGGAGAATCCAATTCTCAGGGAGGCATAAGCTTCGGGAGGGTTAAATATGGGATGAAACAGGACAAAGGAAAGCAAGCCACCCAAGTGAAACTAAGGAAAACATCCGATCAGTGTGGACGGCAACACCCTGGCCCTTGCAGACGCCACGCGGGCCCATGTTTTGGATGTGGTGGTATGAGCCACAAAGTCGCAAATTGCCCAAAGGCTACATGGAATAGTCGGGGTCACTCTCAGAGTTCCGGAATGGGAATCAAGCTAGCGGCACAACGAGATCGCCTTACCATTGGTACTCCCTCAGGGGATAGCATGAACAACCAGGAACCACAAATTAGCAGTCGCACGCTTAGCTAGAAGGAAAAGAGACTTGGGAACCTGCCGACACAAAGACTGGTATTCTCTTGATAACCACCTTTATGCCCCCATCCTGTCATTCTAGTGTTGCTCCCCCGCTTGTCACTCTTGAATTACAAAGGAACTTGTAAGTAAACTTCATGAGATGTGTATGTAACATTTCATTACCTCTTCCCTAAAAGCTATCTGCTGTGCAGATCATGCTTGTAGCGATTGAGTTGTTATAGTGCAAGGGAGAATACTCACTGATGATTGGGTTCGAATAGAAATCCAAGCATAGGATGCTATGGTGAAGGCAGAATGAATAGCTGAGCGTAAAGCGACTTGGATTGTGAAAGAGGTACGGATGAAGCACACCCATTAATTCCTCCAAGAAAACAATTTCGAGGATGAAATTCCTTTAGGGGGGAGAGTGTAAGCCCCGCGTACTTTATATTTCATCGAGTCGTTTGTGATGCCTTTTTACGTTATAAAAACCATATTTTTATTAGCGATATGTGCTAAAATCATTTTCTAAATGCCTATGTGAACGTTAATTTATTAAAAAGGATGTAATTGTCGTTGTTATTATCATTGTTAATATTATTATTAGTTTTGAAAACCTTTCGATGATTTTTAATAAGCGTTATTAACGATAATTAACGAGTACTAAATCGATTAGGAACCCGAATGCGATTAAGTTGTCAACCTGAGAAGTAGTTCGATGGTTATTAAATCGAACTTGACTGTATTTGGGAATGAGTAATCGATGAAATACTATATCATCGATTTGGATTAGAATTCGGGTTACGAACTAGACTAGCGATAACAGATACGATTCAGCCTGGACCAAAAATAAATGAAAGAGAGTGGGAGGGGCATTTTGGTCATTGCACGCGAACATCTTTTTTCCTCCACTCCCTACCGCGACACCCCCTCCCCCATGACACTCCCTACTGCTCTTCTTCTTCCTCCTCCTCTCCTCCTCCATTAACGCGACCCTCAAGCCCAAATTGGAGAGGATTTTCGCCATTTTTTCACTACAAAATCATCCCACTCGACCTCCCCTCTAAGCTAGTCATCCATTTGGTGTGAATTTGGGTCGAAAATCTGAAGCCCTTACCACGGTTATGGAGGGTTTCAAGAGCTCGAACGCGTGCCAGGTAAGGCCCTACAATTCCATTCTTAATTGCCTCAATTTCCCTAAAAATTAGAACTAGAATTCGTACTTCAACACCCCAAATCGATCTCAAGCTGGCAAATGAAATTTGGGTCTGTCTAGCGTTCGAATTTGGTGAAGCTTGGGTGTGAATAGCGGACTGACATGCATGGTGAGCAAGAGGCGAAGGTTTGGAGTTGTTCGAACACCGAAAGTTGACCCAGCAGCCGTGAATCGAACCTCTAGCTGGAGTTCAAGGTGAGGGTTCTCTTCCTCCTAAATTATTAATAATTTTAAAAGATTTTAACGAATATAGTTAGTTCATGCTGAGTTGGGTTGGATGTCAGTAATTGGAGGAATTAGGACTCAAATTGAGAATTTAGTGCTGATTTTTGGGTATTTCGATGACTGAATGTTGTTGCATGAGAAATAATTAAATTGGGTGAACATTGGCATGTCATGACTAGGTTGTTCTTTTGAGGAATTATGTTCTGCCTGAATGTCGTCAATTATGTCATTGAGAATGCCTAGTGAGTTATTTTTGGGGCTAATCGAATGTCAGCTATAATGAATAAATGGAGTCAAGGCATGATAAACTTGAAACATAAACAGTTGGGTTACTCGTTACGCAATTCCTAGAGCTTTAAGTTTTGCTATATTGGTTTGGTTAATTTAGATGTTCAAGTTATTCGAGTAATTATAAACGAATATTATGCTCACGGGTATTAATTCATGAATTAGTCGAAGCTCTAAGTTATTTGAATGCTCATATATGAGTTTCTTGCTTGGAAATATCGATTTATGAATTAGTTGAAGCTGTAAGTTATTTGAACGATTACATATGATACCATACTTGTGGATATTGATTTATGAAATAGTCATTCGAATTGTCGTGATATTGAACCAAGCTTGGCAGTTGGATGGACTTTGGGTGAAACTGATGATTGATTTGAGGACTTTTGTGGTCGGTGCTGTGCGAGGAGGGAGATAGGGTTGTGAATTGGCGCAATCGTATGGATTGCGAGGCCATGTGTGGCTTAATGAGTTGTGATATTAAGTGTATGAATGTGCTATGTGTAAACCCTTCTCCCCCTCAATACGCTATGTGGAAAATTCCTTCTAAAAGTTAGTACGTCTTTAAAAGAGGAAAGGACCATTTAGAAAGCTTGTTTTTATGATTTCGAACGCTTTTAAGTGCCTACCAATTACCTGTTATTTGATTAAGATGTTTGTGGCCTAAAAGAGATCCTAAATCGTCGAACTATTCAGTTAGTGACTCGACTGAATAATCGATAGGTTTAGGGAGTTTAAAAGTGAACTAAAAGTGAGTTTGAAAATGTTTAAAGCATTGGTTTGCTATGACTTATCCTCGTGTTTAAAAGAATTTAAACGACTTGAAAACGGCCATTTTAAGGCTAATTATGGGTTTAGCTGATTGTGTGCTATTTGCGTATTTAAATTTCTATTAAGTTTCGAGTTACACTTTAGTAACTCCATCCTATTTAAGAAACGTTCACGTTGAAAGTATACAAGGAAATCTCGTTATCATATAAACGAGCTAAATGCTTACAGTTTTCGAATAGTAGCAAGTTTGGAACGTTTCAAGCCTTCAATTTACTTACACACCTTCTTTTGAGTTCAAAAGGGGATTAAAACGAGTTATAAAAAGACAACTGAGGATTTTATTACGAATCTAGTTTGAATTAAACGCTAACTAAGTACTTTAAGTTTCAAATGGGTTTCGTTTTATGAATTAATACGTATTACGTTTAAAAGAAGCTTTTCAGCTAAAAAGTAAAGTCGTTTTATGAGTTAGCAATCATTTTGCATTTATAAGAAGCCTTTTAGTTAAAAGCGAAGTCATTTTACGATTTAGCAAATGTGTTAAGTTTAAAAGAAACTTTTAAGCTCAAAGTGAAGTCGTTTTAAGTATTAACCAACTTATTGCCTTTATAAGAAGCTTTTAAGTCTGAAAGGAAGTCGTTTTACGATTTAGTAAACTTAATACGTTTATATGAAGCTTTTAGGCTAAAAACGAAATCATTTTACGATTAGTAAACATCTTACGTTCGTAAGAAGTTTTTTAGCTATTTACGAAGTTGATTTACGTATTAGCAACTTATTACAATTACAAGAAGTTTTTAAGCCAACAACGAATGAACTCTAAACATTTTGAAAGGTTATGGTCGTTTTGTTTAAAAGTAAGATTTCAGCAAAGTAAGCATTTGAAGAAGAGAAATGTAATACGATTTTAAAGCCTAAGAAAGTGCTAGGCAAGTGGCCAGACCTTCTGGGTGGGAACTGGATGCAAACATGACATGAGCTGTTTTCCCCTAAGATAATGTTAGGAGCTGGACGCAAAGATGGCGTGAGCTGTTCCCGAGAGTTGGACTCAAGATATGATTATCTTGGAGTGAGCTATTCCCTAATATGTGACGCGTAAGAAAACCTTGAGGCGGACTGGACTCAGGATATGATTATCCTGATGTGCGCTATTGGCCCACAGAGGACAGTATATAGGTTAGAGTTGTTCTGCTAAGACGCGTTTTGGCCAAAAGTTAAGTACGTATACCCCGAGGATGACGTTGATTAAGAGTGATGATTTCACTTAAGGGCGGTCTTGACGTCCCTAGCCGGCACAATAAGATGTTTTTATGTTATATGTAAGTTCCTGATAAAAAGAAGATTTGGCTTTTTGCCATTCTAAGCAGTTCAGAAAAAGGAAAAGAAGTTCTTTTAAAGGGATATGGGCCTCAAAGGCCAAGTAAAGCATTTTTTTTTTTAAGAAAAGAAGAAAGCTTTCAAGTGAACCTAACTTGCATATATTCTACGAGTGTGTTCTGAATACAGTCTAAATGAGATTTCAAATGAAGTATAATTACATCTTAGCAATGCGTCGTACATTCAAGCTTTTTAGTATGCATATTCAATGAAGGAATGTTTCTCGCCAAATCTTCTAACCAGTTTAGATGCTTCAAGAACTTTTAAAAAGGATTATAAGCATAAAAGGAGTTTGTGTGGATTATAAACCATTCTTGGTATTTATCGTGAGTCACCATGTTTTCAAAAGCGAGTTTGAAGGCCTTTATATTCGGTCCTTGTTACCTACTTGGTTATGTGCCTGAACGCCTGCTAGTGGAGAAGTCTGGTCAATGAGAGCCTAGAATCGAGTTGAATGGTTAGGATGAAGTCTTAATGGGGGTTATCTTTCCTTGAGGATTATGATTGCCTAATATAATAGTAAAGTACGAATGCTTGATATGTGGCTATTATTAGTATTATTGCCTGTAATTGTTTTAGTTTTAAGGAGTAGGGGAATTCTCACTGAGCGTGTGGTTGCTCACCCCAATACTCTTTCCCCCTTTTTCCCCCAGACTTTTGTTATGACAGGTGGAAGTCAAGTTACTTATGCTGAGCTGGAGTTTACCCCACTTGAAACAAAGTTATGTGTGCCATATAAAAGTAGGTTCATGTGTTTAACGATGTGATGTAATGTATTACTAATTTGTAAAGGTTGTAAACTAAGTTTCTAGCTCATATAACGCATATTGTTCATGAGTCGCTCTGTATGGCCTTATGAGCCAACCATCTAGTCAGTTAAATGTCTTTTGGTTAAAGCCAGTTATGTTTTGGGATGTAAAGCCCAATACTCTGGCTGTGTGAACCATTGAGTTGTATCTTCCATTTCCTCTTTATTAATGCATTAATCTGGTTGGTGCACTCCGAGCGAGTGGTTCGTTGAGTTATGAACTCCGGCGTGTGGCCGTTGAGTTTCCTTCAAATGATTTACGCTTCCGTTAAATTGCAGGGATTTATTGTAAGGCTTACAACCTGGGAACGGTCAGTTTTTAGGGGAAACTCAGCCCATTTCATCCCAGAATTTAGCTGACATTCGATTAGCCCCAAAAATAACTTACTAGGCATACTCAATGACATAATGGATGATATTCAGGCAGAACGTAATTCCTCAAAAGAACAACCTAGTCATGACATGCCAATGTTCACCCAATTTAATTATTTCTCATACAACAACATTCAGTCATCGAAATACCCAAAAATCAGCACCAGATTCTCAATTTTAGTCCCAATTCCTCCAATTACTAACATCTAACACAACTCAACATGAGCTAACTATATTCGTTAAAATCTTTTGAAATTACTAATAATTTAGCAGGAAGAGAACCCTCACCTTGAACTCAAGCTAGAGGTTCGATTCACGGTTGCTGAGTCAACTTTCGGTGTTCGAACAACTCCAAACCTTCGCCTCTTGCTCACCACGCACGTGAGTCCCCTATTGACGCCCAAACTTCACCAAATTCGAACCCTAGACAGACCCAAATTTCATTTGCCAGCTTGAGATCAATTCAGGGTGTTGAAGTACAAATTCTAGTTCTAATTTATAGGGAAATTGAGGCAATTAAGAATGGAATTGCAGGGCCTTACCTGGCACGCATTCGAGCTCTTGAAACCCTCCATAACCGTGGCAAGGGCTTCGGATTTTCGACCCAAATTCACACCAAATGGATGACTAGTTTAGGGGGGAGGTCGAGTGGGATGATTTTGTTGTGAAAAAATGGCGAAAATCCACTGCAATTTGAGCTTGAGGGTCGCGTTAATAGAGGAGGAGAGAAGGAGGTAGAAGAAGAGCAGCAGGGAGTGTCATGGGGGAGGGGGTGTCGCGGCAGGGAGAGGAGGAAAAAAGGGGTTCATACGCAATGACCAAAATGCCCCTCCCACTCTCTTTCGTTTATTTTTGGTCTAGGCTGAATCGTATCTGCTATCGCTAGTCTAGTTCGTAACCCGAATTCTAATCCAAATCGATGATATAGTATTTCATCGATTACTCGTTCCCAAATACAGTCAAGTTCGACTTAATAACCATCGAACTACTCCTCAGGTTGACAACTTAATCGCATTCGGGTTCCTAATCGATTTAGTACTCGATAATAATCGTTAATAACGCTTATTTAAAATCATCGAAAGGTTTTCAAAACTAATAATAATATTAATAATGATAATAACAATGACAATTACATTCTTTTTAATAAATTAACGTTCACATAGGCATTTAGAAAATAATTTTAGCACATATCGCTAATAAAAATATGGTTTTTATAACGTAAAAAGGCATCACGAACGACTCGACGAAATATAAAGTACGCAGGCCTTACACTCTCCCCCCTTAAAGGAATTTCGTCCTCGAAATTGTTTTCTTGGAGGAATTAATAGGTGTGCTTCATCCGTACCTCTTTCACAATCCAAGTCGCTTTACGCTCAGCTATTCATTCTGCCTTCACCATAGCATCCTATCCTTGGATTTCTATTCGAACCCAATCATCAGGGAGTATTCTCCCTTGCACTATAACAACTCAATCACCACAAGCATGATCTGTATGGCGGATAGCTTTCAGGGAGGAGGTAATGAAATGTTGCATACACATCTCATGAAGTTTACTAACAAGTTCCTTTGCAATTCAAGAGTGACAAGCGGGGGAACAATACTAGAATGACGGGATGGGGGCATAAAGGTGGTTATCAAGAGAATACCTGTCTTTGTGTTGACAGGTTCCCAAGTCTCTTTTCCATATAGCTAAGCGTGCGACTCCCATTTTGTGGTTCCTGGTTGTTCGTACTGTCCCCTGAGGGAGTACTAATGGCTAGGCGATCTCGTTGTGCCGTTAGCTTGATTCCCATTCCGGATCTCTGAGAGTGACCCCGACTATTCCATGTAACCTTTGGGCAATTTGCGACTTTGTGACTCATACCACCACATCCAAAGCATGGGCCCGCGCGGCGTCTGCAAGGGCCAGGGTGTTGCCGTCCACGCTGGTCGCATGTTTTCCTTAGTTTCACTTAGATGGCTTGCTTTCCTTTATCCTGTTTCATCCCATATTTAACCCTCCCGAAGCTTATGCCTCCCTGAGAATTGGATCCTCTGGGGCCAAATTTCTCCTTTACTTGACCCTTCCCTCTATCCTCAATCTCAGTTTCGCTTATGATGCGGGCTATTTTCACTGCTCTTTGGTACATTTCTTGAAAGCTGGTATAGGCATAACCCGCTATTATTTGCTTTATTTCCCCCTTCAATCCTTGTTCGAAGTGGTCCATCCTCAATTCTTCGGTGGCTACTTCGTTAGGTGCAAAGCGACTCAGTTCGTTGAACCTCACTGCATACTCTGTTACGCTCATTTCTCCTTGCTTTAGGCATAAGAACTCTCGTTCCTTAGTACTCCTTACGTCGTGAGAGTAATATTGAGCGTCTATCAAGGTTTTCAATTGGTTCCAAGCTAATGCGGGTTCACCCGGTCTAGGTTGTACTGTTCCCCACCAGAATTCAGCTTCTTTTTCGAATTGATAGGTGGCTAGATGCACCTTAAATCCCTCAGGACACTCCATGATTTCAAATAAGTTTTCGATTCTCCTGAGCCACTCCTCATATACCATAGGGTCAGTTCCACCTTCAAGCTTAGGAGGTTTAAGCTTATTAAACTGGCATATGATCTCCATGGCAGTTGGTTCTGGTGTTAGCTCTCGTCGAGGAGGCATCTGTTACACATTCACACAAGGAATTACTTAGTACTATTTTTCAACGAAAGGTTAACTTGCGATCTCTCTAGGCCAATAGGGTATGATTCCTTGGAAAGGAATGATTTACAAATGGCGAGAGTTTTTATGTATGGCTACTAGTTTAGTCTCAGCTTAACCTTCGCGTAATTATTCTACGCAATGAAAGGCAGGCCTGAACAAACTAGTGAATCCATGACACGGGATCGGCACCAACTGCACTTATTTCATTGAACACTAATAAGGTGACTTAGGAGTCACAGGAGATCCTACCATCCTAGTACTTCTCAATTTAAAGAAAATAAACTAAAAGGGCTTAAAGTCAATCTTTGATATAACCCATATCAATAATGAAGTCCTCTAGGTTTCTTTCTAACATCTTAATCCTTAGTCTCCACTCTCTCATACATATCTTCAAGAAACATAAAAAAGGTAAATAATTCTTTCCTCACAATTCCAATGCACTTCACAAGGCACCCTATCTCAAGCCCTTTCAATATAATGGACACCATATGCAAATCCTTTTCTTCTACCCGTCCAGAATTTTATAAGTTATCTCACAAGATTCACCGCCTTTTATAGTTGATCTTCTTGCAATGGAACCAAATCCGCTTCACAGAAATTAAACTCCCCCTCTCAGCCCTTTCCCTATCGTTCATAAGAACATAAGCTATTCCGCTTACACTTTTGGCAATTCGTTCATTCACTTGGTTAAGGGGCTCACTCAAGCCGCACCTAACTAGCTAATCGCACTAACATTAACATAAAACTTACATTTGCACATACAAGAAGCATATGTCACATAGTCACAAAGTGTTCCCAGACGACTATATGAACGCAAGACTCAGGTCGCGGCCTATGGTCGCACGACCTTTGCTCTAATACCATCAATGTAACACCCCCAGCCCCTAAGGCCGAAAGCGTTACGTTTTCTTAACTTTCTACCTAAATTCTGGGACGAAACGTGCAGAGTTTTCCCTAAGAACTGACCGCTCTCAGGCTATAAACCTTACAATAAATCCCTGCAATTTAAGGGAAGCGCAGATCATTTGAAGGAAACTCAAGGGCCACACGCCGGAGTTCATAACTCAATAAGCCTCTTGCTCAGAGCGCACCAACCAAATTAATGCATGAATAAAGAGGAAATGGAAGACACAACTCAACAGTTCACACAACTGGAGTATTGGGGTTTACATCCCAAAACATAACTAACTTTAACCAAAAGACATTTAACTAACTAGATGGCTGGCTCATAAGGCCATATAGAGCAACTCATGAACAATATGTGTTATATGAGCTAGAAACTTAGTTTACAACCATTGTAAATTAGTAATACATTACATCACATCATTAAACACATGAACTTACTTCTATATGGTACACACAACTTTGTTTCAAGCAGGGTAAACTCCAACACAGCATAAGTAGCTTGACTTCCACCTGTCATAACAAAAGTCTGGGAGGAAAAGGGGAAAGAGTATTGGGGTGAGCAACCACATGCCCAGTGAGAATTCCCCTCCTTAAAACCAAAACAATTACAGGTAATAATACTAATAATAGCCACATATCAAGCATTCATATTTTACTATCATATTAGGCAATCATAATCCCCAAGGAAAGATAACCCCCATTAAGACTTCATCCTAACCATTCAACTCAATTCTAGGCCCTTATCGACCAGACTTCTCTACTAGTAGGCGTTCAGGCACATAACCAAGTAGGCAACAAGGATCAGATATAAAGGCCTTCAAACTCGCTTTTGAAAACATGGTGACTCACGATAAATGCCAAGAATGGTTTATAATCCACACAAACTTCTTTTATGCTTATAATTCTTTTTGAAAGCTCTCGAAGCATCTAAACTGGTAAGAAGATTTGGCGAGAAACATTCCTTCATTGAATATGCATATTAAAAAGCTTGAATGTACGATGCATTACTAGGATGTAATTATACTTCATTTGAAATCTCATTTAGACTATATTCAGAACACATTCGTAGAATATATGCAAGTTAGGTACATTTGAAAGCTTTCTTCTTTTCTTAAAAAAAAAAAAATGCTTTACTTGGCCTCTTGAGGCCCATATCCCTTTAAAAGTACTTCTTTTCCTTTTCTTAACTACTTAGAATGGCAAAAAGCCAAATCTTCTTTTTATCAGGAACTTACATATAACATAAAAACATCTTATTGTGCTGGCCAGAGAGGTCAAGACCGCCCTAAAGTGAAATCATCACTTTTAATCTACGTTATCCCCAGGGTATACGTCCTTAACTTTTGGCCAAAATGCGTCTTAGTAGAGCAAATCTAACCTCGATACTGTCCTCCGTGGGGCAACAGTTCACACCAGGATAATCATATCCTGAGTCCAGTCCCCCTCAAGGTTTTCTTACGCGTCACACATTAGGGAACAACTCACTCCAAGATAATCATATCTTGAGTCCAGCTCCCGGGAACAGCTCACGCCATCTCTGCGTCCAGCTCCCAACATTACCTTGGGAGAAAACAGCTCACGCCATCTTTGCGTCCAGTTCCTACCCTGAAGGTCTGGCCACTTGCCTAGCACTTTCTTAGGCTTTAAAATCACATTACATTTCTCTTCTTCAAATGCTTACTTTGCTGAAATCTTACTTTTAAACAAAACGACCATAACCTTTAAAAAATGTTTAGAGTTCATTCGTTTTTGGCTTAAAAACTTCTTGTAATTGTAATAAGTTGCTAATACATAAATCAACTTCGTAAATAGCTCAAAAACTTCTTACGAATGTAAAATGTTTACTAAATCATAAAACGATTTCGTTTTCAGCTTAAAAGTTTCGTATAAGCGTATTAGGTTTACTAAATTGTAAAACGACTTCCTTTTAGACTTAAAAGCTTCTTATAAAGGCAATAAGTTGGTTAACACTTAAAACGACTTCACTTTGAGCTTAAAAGTTTCTTTTAAACTTAACACGTTCGCTAAATCGTAAAATGACTTCGCTTTTAACTAAAAGGCTTCTTATAAATGTAAAACGATTGCTAACTCATAAAACGACTTTACTTTTTAGCTTAAAAGCTTCTTTTAAACGTAATACGTATTAATTCATAAAACGAAACCCATTTGAAACTTAAAGTACTTAGTTAGCGTTTAACTCAAACTAGACTTGCAATAAAATCCTCAGTTGTCTTTTTATAACTCGTTTCAATCCCCTTTTAAACTCAAAGGAAGGTGTGTAAGTAAATCGAAGGCTTGAAACGTTCCAAACTTGCTACTATTCGAAAACTGTAAGCATTTGGCTCATTTATATGAGAACGAGATTTCCTTGTATACTTTCAACGTGAACGTTTCTTAAACAGGATGGAGTTACTGAAGTGTAACTCGAAACTTAATAGAAATTTAAATACGCAAATAGCATACAATCAGCTAAACCCATAATTAGCCTTGAAATGGCCCTTTTCAAGTCTTTTAAATTCTTTTAAACACAAGGATAAGTCATAGCAAAACAATGCTTTAAACATTTTCAAACTCACTTTTAGTTCACTTTTAAACTTCCTAAACCTATCGATTACTCAGTCGAGTCACTAACTGAATAGTTCGACGATTTAGCATCTCTTTTAGGCCACAAACATCTTAATCAAATAACAGGTAATTGGTAGGCACTTAAAAGCGATCGAAATCATAAAAACAAGCTTTCTAAATGGTCCTTTTCTCTTTTAAAGACGTACTAACTTTTAGAAAGAATTTGCCACATAGCGTATTGAGGGGGAGAGGGGTTTACACATAGCACATTCATACACTTCATATCATAACTCATTAAGCCACACATGGCCTCGCAATCCACACGATTGCGCCAATTCACAACCCTATCTCCCTCCTCGCACAGCACCGACCACAAAAGTCCTCAAATCAATCATCAGTTTCACCCAAAGTCCATCCAACTGCCAAGCTTGGTTCAATATCACGACAATTCGAATGACTATTTCATAAATCAATATCCACAAGTATGGTATCATATGTAATCGTTCAAATAACTTACAGCTTCAACTAATTCATAAATCGATATTTCCAAGCAAGAAACTCATATATGAGCATTCAAATAACTTAGAGCTTCGACTAATTCATGAATTAATACCCGTGAGCATGATATTCGTTTATAATTACTCGAATAACTTGAACATCTAAATTAACCAAACCAATATAGCAAAACTTAAAGCTCTAGGAATTGCGTAACGAGTAACCCAACTGTTTATGTTTCAAGTTTATCATGCCTTGACTCCATTTATTCATTATAGCTGACATTCGATTAGCCCCAAAAATAACTCACTAGGCATTCTCAATGACATAATTGACGACATTCAGGCAGAACATAATTCCTCAAAAGAACAACCTAGTCATGACATGCCAATGTTCACCCAATTTAATTATTTCTCATGCAATAACATTCAGTCATCGAAATACCCAAAAATCAGCATTAATTCTCAATTTTAGTCCCAATTCCTCCAATTACTGACATCCAACCCAACTCAACATGAACTAACTATATTCGTTAAAATCTTTTCAAATTACTAATAATTTAGGAGGAAGAGAACCCTCACCTTGAACTCAAGCTAGAGGTTCGATTCACGGCTGTTGGGCCAACTTTCGGTGTTCGACCAACTCCAGACCTTCGCCCCTTGCTCACCACGCACGTCAGTCCCCTATTCACGCCCAAACTTCACCAAATTCGAACCCTAGGCACACCCAAATTTCATTTGCCAGCTTGAGATAGATTTGGGGTGTTGAAGTACGAATTCTAGCTCTAATTTATAGGGAAATTGAGGCAATTAAGAATGAAATTGTAGGGCCTTACCTGGCACGCATTTGAGCTCTTGAAACCCTCCATAACCGCAGTAATGGCTTCGAATTTTCGACCCAAATTCACACCAAATGGATGACTAGCTTAGAGGGGATGTCGAGTGGGATGATTTTGTAGTGAAAAAATGGCGAAAATCCTCTCCAATTTGGGCTTGAGGGTCGCATTAATGGAGGAGGAGAGGAGGCGGAAGAAGAAGAGCAGCAGGGAATGTCGTGGGGGAGGGGGTGTCGCGATAGGGAGAGGAGGAAAAACGAGGTTCACGCGCAATGACCAAAATGCCCCTCCCACTCTCTTTCGTTTATTTTTGGTCCAGGCTGAAACGTATCTGCTATCGCTAGTCTAGTTCGTAACCCGAATTCTAATCCAAATCGTTGATATAGTATTTCATCGATTACTCGTTCCCAAATACAGTCAAGTTCGATTTAATAACCATCGAACTACTCGTCAGGTTGACAACTTAATCGTATTCGGGTCCCTAATCGATTTAGTACTCGTTAATAATCGTTAATAACGCTTATTAAAAATCTTCGAAAGGTTTTCAAAACTAATAATAATATTAATAATGATAATAACAATGACAATTACATCCTTTTTAATAAATTAACGTTCACATAGGCATTTAGAAAATAATTTTAGCACATATCGCTAATAAAAATATGGTTTTTATAACGTAGAAAGGCATCACGAACGACTCGACGAAATATAAAGTACGCAGGGCTTACACCCTCCCCCCTAAAGGAAGTTCGTCCTTATTGTTTTCTTGGAGGAATTAATGGGTGTGCCTCATCCGTACCTCTTTCGCAATCCAAGTCGCTTTACGCTCAGCTATTCATTCTGCCTTCACCATAGCATCCTATCCTTAGATTTCTATTCGAACCCAATCATCAGGGAGTATTCTCCCTTGCACTATAACAACTCAATCGCTACAAGCATGATCTGCACAGCAAATAGCTTTTAGGGAAGAGGTAATGAAATGTTGCATACACATCTCATGAAGTTTACTTACAAGTTCCTTTGTAATTCAAGAGTGACAAGCGGGGGAGCAATACTAGAATGACGGGATGGGGGCATAAAGGTGGTTCTCAAGAGAATACCAGTCTTTGTGTCGGCAGGTTCCCAAGTCTCTTTTCCTTCTAGCTAAGCATGCGACTGCCAATTTGTGGTTCCTGGTTGTTCATACTGTCCCCTGAGGGAGTACCAATGGTTAGGCGATCTAGTTGTGCCGCTAGCTTGATTCCCATTCTGGATCTCTGAGAGTGACCTCGACTATTCCATGTAGCCTTTGGGCAATTTGCGACTTTGTGACTCATGCCACCACATCCAAAACATGAGCCCGCGCGGCATCTGCAAGGGCCAGGGTGTTGCCGTCCACACGGGTGGCATGTTTTCCTTAGTTTCACTTGGGTGGCTTGCTTTCCTTTGTCCTGTTTCATCCCATATTTAACGCTCCCGAAGCTTATGCCTCCCTGAGAATTGGATCCTCCGGGGCTAAATTTCTCCTTTACTTGACCCCTCCCTCTATCCTCAATCTCGGTTTCGCTTATGATGCGGGCTATTTTCACAGCTCTTTGGTACATTTTTTGAAAGCTAGTACAAACATAACCCACTATTATTTGCTTTATTTCCCCCTTCAATCCTTGTTCGAAGTGGTCCATCCTCTATTCTTCGGTGGCCACTTGGTTAGGTACAAAGCGACTCAGTTCATTAAACCTCGCTGCATACTCTGTTACGCTTATTTCTCCTTGCTTTAGGCATAAGAACTCTCGTTCCTTAGTTCTCCTTACGTCATGACAGTAATATTGAGCGTCCATCAAGGTTTTCAATTGGTTGCAGGTTAACGCAGGTTCACCCGCTCTAGGTTTTACTGTTTCCCACCAGAATTCAGCTTCTTTTTTGAATTGATAGGCGGATGCACCTTAAATCCCTCAGGACACTCCATAATTTCAAATAAGTTTTCGATTCTCCTGAGCCACTCCTCATATACCATAGGGTCAGTTCCACCTTCAGGCTTAGGAGGTTTAAGCTTATTAAACTGGCATATGATCTCCATGGCAGTTGGTTCTGGTGTTAGCTCGCATCGAGGAGGCATCTGTCACACATTCGCACAAGGAATTACTTAGTTCTATTTTTTAACGAAAGATTAACTTGCGATCTCTCTAGGCCGATGATTTGCAAATGGCGAGAGTTTTTATGTATGGCTACTAGTTTAGTCTCAGCTTAACCTTCGCATAATTATTCTATGCAACGAAAGGCTGGCCTGAATAAACTAGTGAATCCATGACACGGGATCGGCACGAACTGCACTTATTTCATTGAACACTAATAAGGTGACTTAGGGGTCATGGGAGATCCTACCATCCTAGTACTTCTCAATTTAAGGAAAATAAACTAAAAGGCCTTAAAGTCAATCTTTGATAAAACCCATATCAATAATGAAGTCCTCTAGGTTTCTTTCTAACATCTTAATCCTTACTCTCCACTCTCTGATACATATCTTCAAGAAACATAAAAAAGGTAAATAATTCTTTCCTCACAATTCCAATGCACTTCACAAGCCACCCTATCTCATGCCCTTTCAATATAATGGACATCATATGCAAATCCTTTTCTTCTACCCGTCTAGAATTTCATAAGTCATCTCACAAGATTCACCGCCTTTTATAGTTGATCTTCTTGCAATGGAACCAAAACCGCTTCACAGAAATTAAACTCCCCCCCTCAACCTTGTCCCTATCGCTCATAAGAAGCTATTCGGCTTGCACTTTTGGCAATTCATTCATTCACTCGGTTAAGGGGCTCACTCAAGCTGCACCTAACTAGCTAATTACACTAACGTTAACATAAAACTCACATTTGCACATACAAGAAGCATATGTCACATAGTCACAAAGTGTTCCTAGACGACTATATGAACGCAAGACTCAGGTCGTGGCCTATGGTCGCACAACCTTTGCTCTGATACCATTAATGTAACACCCCCAGCCCCTAGGGCCGAAAGCGTTACGTTTTCTCAACTTTCTATCTAAATTCTCTGACAAAACGGGCAGAGTTTTCCCTAAAAACTGACCGTTCCCAGGCTATAAGCCTTAAAATAAATCCCTGTAATTTAACGGAAGCGTAAATCATTTGAAGGAAACTTAACGGCCACACGCCGGAGTTCATAACTCAACGAATGACTCGCTTGAAGTGCACCAACCAGATTAATGCATGAATAAAGAGGAAATGGAAGATACAACTCAACGGCTCACACAACCGGATTATTGGGCTTTACATCCTAAAACATAACTAACTTTAACCAAAAGACATTTAACTGACTAGATGGTTGGCTCATAAGGCCATACAGAGTGACTCATGAACAATATGCGTTATATGAGCTAGAAACTTAGTTTACAACCTTTACAAATTAGTAATACATTACATCACATCGTTAAACACATGAACCTACTTCTATATAGCACACATAACTTTGTTTCAAGCGGGGTAAACTCTAGCTCAGCATAAGTAGCTTGACTTCCACCTGTCATAACAAAAGTCTGGGGGAAAAAGGGGAAAGAGTATTGGGGTGAGCAGCCACACGCTCAGTCAGAATTCCCCTACTCCTTAAAACTAAAACAATTACAGGCAACAATACTAATAATAGCCACATATCAAGCATTCGTACTTTACTATCATATTAGGTAATCATAATCCCCAAGGAAAGATAACCCCTATTAAGACTTCATCCTAACCATTCAACTCGATTCTAGGCCCTCATCGACCAGACTTCTCTACTAGCAGGCGTTCAGGCACATAACCAAGTAGGCAACAAGGATCGAATATAAAGGCCTTCAAACTCGCTTTTGAAAACATGGTGACTCACGATAAATACCAAGAATGGTTTATAATCCACACAAACTCCTTTTATGCTTATAACTCTTTTTAAAAGTTCTCGAAGCATCTAAACTGGTAAGAAGATTTGGCGAGAAACATTCCTTCATTGAATATGCATATTAAAAAGCTTGAATGTACGACGTATTACTAGGATGTGATTATACTTCATTTGAAATCTCATTTAGACTATATTCAGAATACATTCGTAGAATATATGCAAGTTAGGTACATTTGAAAGCTTTCTTCTTTTCTTAAAAAAAAAATGCTTTACTTGGCCTCTTGAGGCCCATATCCCTTTAAAAGAACTTCTTTTCCTTTTCTGAACCGCTTAGAATGGCAAAAAGCCAAATCTTCTTTTTATCAGGAACTTACATATAACATAAAAACATCTTATTGTGCTGGCTAGGGAGGTCAAGACCGCCCTTAAGTGAAATCATCACTCTTAATCTACGTTATCCCCAGGGTATACGTCCCTAACTTTTGGCCAAAACGCGTCTTAGTAGAACAACTCTAACCTCGATACTGTCCTCTGTGGGGCAACAGCTCACATTAGGATAATCATATCCTGTGTCCAGTCCCCCTCAAGGTTTTCTTACGCGTCACACATTAGGGAACAGCTCACTCCAAGATAATCATATCTTGAGTCCAGCTCCCGGGAACAGCTCACGCCATCTTTGTGTCCAGCTTCCAACATTACCTTGGGGGAAAATAGCTCACGCCATCTTTGCATCCAATTCCCACCCTGAAGGTCTAGCCACTTGCCTAGCACTTTCTTAGGCTTTAAAATCGCATTACATTTCTCTTCTTCAAATGCTTACTTTGCTGAAATCTTACTTTTAAACAAAACGACCATAACCTTTCAAAATGCTTAGAGTTCATTCGTTTTTGGCTTAAAAACTTCTTGTAATTGTAATAAGTTGCTAATACGTAAATCAACTTCGTAAATAGCTAAAAAACTTCTTACGAACGTAAAATGTTTACTAAATCGTAAAATGATTTCGTTTTCAGCTTAAAAGTTTCGTATCAACATATTAAGTTTACTAAATCGTAAAACGACTTCCTTTTAGACTTAAAAGCTTCTTATAAAGACAATAAGTTGGTTAATACTTAAAACGACTTCACTTTGAGCTTAAAAGTTTCTTTTAAACTTAACACATTTGCTAAATCGTAAAATGACTTCACTTTTAACTAAAAGGCTTCTTATAAATTTAAAACGGTTGCTAGCTCATAAAACGACTTTACTTTTTAGCTTAAAAGCTTCTTTTAAATGTAATACGTATTAATTCATAAAACAAAACCCATTTGAAACTTAAAGTACTTAGTTAGCGTTTAATTCAAACTAGATTCGTAATAAAATCCTCAGTTGTCTTTTTATAACTCGTTTCAATCCCCCTTTGAACTCAAAGGAAGGTGTGTAAGTGAACTGAAGGCTTGAAACGTTCTAAACTTGCTACTATTCGAAAACTGTAAACACTTGGCTCATTTATATGATAACGAGATTTCTTTGTATACTTTCAACGTGAACGTTTCTTAAACAGGATGGAGTTACTGAAGTGTAACTCGAAACTTAATAGAAATTTAAATACGCAAATAGCATGCAATCAGCTAAACCCATAATTAGCCTTGGAATGGCCCTTTTCAAGTCGTTTAAAATCTTTTAAACATGAGGATAAGTCATAGCAAACCAATGCTTTAAACATTTTCAAACTCACTTTTAGTTCACTTTTAAACTTCCTAAACCTATCGATTATTCAGTCGAGTCACTAACTGAATAGTTCGACGATTTAGCATCTCTTTTAGGCCACAAACATCTTAATCAAATAACAGGTAATTGGTAGGCACTTAAAAGCATTCGAAATCATAGAAACAAGCTTTCTAAATGGTCCTTTTCCCTTTTAAAGACGTACTAACTTTTAGAAAGAATTTGCCACATAGCGTATTGAGGGGGAGAAGGGTTTACACATAGTACATTCATACACTTCATATCACAACTCATTAAGCCACACATGGCCTCGCAATCCACACGATTGCGCCAATTCACAACCCTATCTCCCTCCTCGCACAGCGCCGACCACAAAAGTCCTCGAATCAATCATCAGTTTCACCCCAAGTCCATCCAACTGTCAAGCTTGGTTCAATATCATGACAATTCAAATGACTATTTCATAAATCAATATCCACAAGCACGGTATCATATGTAATCATTCAAATAACTTACAGCTTCAACTAATTCATAAATCGATATTTCCAAGCAAGAAACTCATATATGAACATTCAAATAACTTAGAGCTTTGACTAGTTCATGAATCGATACCCGTGAGCATCATATTCGTTTATAATTACTCGAATAACTTGAACATCCAAATTAACCAAACCAATATAGCAAAACTTAAACCTTTAGGAATCGCTCAACGAGCAACCCAACTGTTTATGTTTCAAGTTTATCATGCCTTGACTCCATTTATTCATTTTAGCTGACATTCGATTAGCCCCAAAAATAAATTACTAGGCATACTCAATGACATAATTGACGATATTCAGGCAGAACATAATTCCTCAAAAGAACAACCTAGTCATGACATGCCAATGTTCACCCAATTTAATTATTTCTCATGCAACAACATTCAGTCATCGAAATACCCAAAAATTAGCATTAAATTCTCAATTTTAGTCCCAATTCCTCCAATTACTGACATCCAACCCAACTCAACATGAACTAACTATATTCGTTAAAATCTTTTGAAATTACTAAAAATTTAGGAGGAAGAGAACCCTCACCTTGAACTCAAGCTAGAGGTTCGATTCACGGCTGCTGGGTCAACTTTCGGTGTTCGAACAACTCCAAACCTTCGCCTCTTGCTCGCTACGCACGTCAGTCCCCTATTCATGCCTAAACTTCACCAAATTCGAACCCTAGACAGACCCAAATTTCATTTGCCAGCTTGAGATCGATTTGGGGTGTTGAAGTACGAATTCTAGTTCTAATTTATAGGGAAATTGAGGCAATTAGGAATGAAATTGCAGGGTCTTACCTGGAACGCGTTCGAGCTCTTGAAACCCTCCATAACCGCGACAAGGGCGTCGTATTTTCGACCCAAATTCACACCAAATGGATGACTAGCTTAGAGGGGAGGTCGAGTGGGATGATTTTGCAGTGAAAAAATGGCAAAAATCCTCTGCAATTTGAGCTTAAGGGTCGCGTTAATGGAGGAGGAGAGAAGGAGGAAGAAGAAGAGCAGTAGGGAGTGTCATGGGGGAGGGGGTGTCGCGGCAGGGAGAGGAGAAAAAAAGGGGTTCGCGCGCAATGACCAAAATTCCCCTCCCACTCTCTTTCGTTTATGTTTAGTCCAGGCTAAATCGTATCTGCTATCGCTAGTCTAGTTCGTAACTCGAATTCTAATCCAAATCGATGATATAGTATTTCATCGATTACTCGTTCCCAAATACAGTCAAGTTCCATTTAATAACCATCGAGCTACTCCTCAGGTTGACAACTTAATTGCATTCGGGTTCCTAATCGATTTAGTACTCGTTAATAATCGTTAATAACATTTATTAAAAATCATCGAAAGGTTTTCAAAACTAATAATAATATTAATAATGATAATAACAATGACAATTACATCCTTTTTAATAAATTAACGTTCACATCGGCATTTAGAAAATAATTTTAGCACATATCGCTAATAAAAATATGGTTTTTATAACGTAAAAAGGCATCACGAATGACTCGATGAAATATAAAGTACGCGGGGCTTACACTCTTCCTAAAATAAAAGATCAAGGTAAGATAATGGACTTAAGGTTCTTATTAATTAGGTAATTAAAGTTAGAAAATTACTACTTGTGCTGGGCAGAACTAGGCAGTAGCTCACTTGATCTTCTGGTTGATTTCTCATGACTTTGAGGATCTCTTGGACATCCTTAGGCTTAGGTACCACATGGACATGTCTCTCACCGTGACCCCTCATATGTGCATCAATGATCAATCATAACCAACCATAGAAAATACCTCAAAACATACATCTTTCTGCCAAGTCAGTTTTAGGTTAGAATTGCATAGTCTTTACAGAAAATTCATTTCTCCCTAGTTTTCAGCCCAAAAATGATGATTCAAAATTAGGAGAAAAATGGACTCTTAAAACTACATGTTTGAATTCATCTTGTGAGATTTCACATTGTACATAAACGCATTTTATTCTTCAAATTCATTTCAAGTGCAGGTTCATTTTCTGGTCTTCTTTAAACACGTATGTCATGCGTGAAATCATGATAAATACTCAAGAAAAACCACAAAGTTAATCTCAATTCATTCCCAATCACCCACACTACCTCTAAAATCGAATAAAACCTTAGCTAACCCCTCCAAAAATGAATTTGGAGTGAGAATTCCTAGTGTTTGCTTAAAAATGGAAGTGAGAAGCAAGGTGGCAGTATGTATGCTTTCAAGTGACTCTGAAGTCTCAACATTCGATTACAAATATGAGAAAGAGTAATTAGATGCTAGAAGATGAATAAAACTTACTGAAGATTTTCATTTCTTTAAAAGAACATAATACGAGCAAACACTAACATCTCACCCAAAAGAAAAAAAATCCAGAAGGGAGAAGGGCTAGCGACTGGGACGATGATCAGCGATGGCCAGCAAGAGAGGTGGCGGCATGGTGGTGCGGCGGCATTGGCAGGGTGGTGGCCGTGGTAGTAATGCCCCCAATTCCTAATTACCTAATTATCTTAATCCAAAAGTTTATTATTGATAAATTTCCGTAGAAGTCTTTCAATTGGAGGCGTTATCGACATCCCGGAATAGGTAGGGCTTCCTAGAATTACATATTTTTTTTGAATTGTTTTCACATTCCTTAACTCTCCTAGACGTCAGAATAAGAAAGTGCATTCACAAAACTATTCAATTTAGAATATTAACCACAACTTAGTATGGGCTTCTCGGAACTCAATATTAAGCAAACTTATCCAAAAGATCATACAGGCGACATGTCTTCCTTAAAATTTCTAGGCCTCATGCTAGTCTAGAAATCAATGTGAGCTTCTAGTTATCTAGTGCTCAACGAAAGCACCAAGTCCTTCTTCTACGTCTTTCTACCCTCTAGCTTACTAGGAGGAGGGTTGTTCACTGATCCCTTACGTCGAATAGAAAACACAAAGACATTTCAAAAAGTGAGCCGAAGCATAGTATGTATGTCCCTATGCTGTAAAATACACTTCATTTTTAAATTAGTTGGGCGCCTGCATTTCAAATCATTTTAGTTCCAAACAAGAGATAAAGAGAATGTGAGTTAAACTACTTTGCTGATTTACCGATTATTATCTAGAAATGGAATCCCCATTGACATCTGAAGCGATCATTGAGATAGGAGCATAGCTCCAAGGCTGATCATGAAGCCTACGAAGAAGTTGCACTGGGTAAACTAAAGTGTATGAATCCGGATGCTTGATAGCTGATAGAGGCCACTTAATTAGGTAAAAACACATTATTTCAAACTAAATCATTACACGAAAATTGTATGAAATTTATATAATGTACGAATCATCTGAGTTTTCGAACAACATAGTGAATAAGCGAACCTAGGTTTTCTTTGAAATCTCTCTCGTCTTTCATAAAAACCGTTTGTTTCAGCTCGATCCGATTGAAATGTTCTCGCTTCTACACCAAGTGTATCATTTTACAGTTATAACGCCCCCAAAATGCTAATGATGTGATTTACAGAAAACTGCAGCGGAAGACTTAATAAACGAAGGTGCTACCGCCGTTCTGACAAGGACAAGGCTCACTGAAACCATTCAATCTATCAACTCGTGCTTACAATCACAAAATCTAGTAAACTAAAACATTTCAGAACCAAAGTCCATGATAGTTCAACCATACCATGTACTAACTCACGTTCCATACCACATAAGTACTTGACCCTAAGCTCGGTTCCAATATTCATGCTATGTTGAATCCATTGTGAGCATCTGACGACCTTCAAAATGGCTTGCTAAAAGGAGAAATATGTGATACTTCATCACCTAAAATGGAAAACATGAAAACAATTCGAAAATATGAGCAAAAACTCAGTACATACATCCCTGTCTTGTAAAATGAGCATAGAAATACTGGTGATGGGTACCCATTTTTGCAATTCATTTAGTTGGCAATAATAATGAAAATGAATGTAATATGAAACTGAATTGCTCATTATTATCTGGATGTGAACCCCTTGCACTGATATGATCTATACATAGGTGTACACCTGCCAATCCGATCAAGAGTTGGCCTGAAGCCGCGCGGGTAAATGATGGGCTGACGCCCTATAGATGATAACTGATGGGGTCACAAGTTAGATGGCAAATCCCTGTATAAACTGATTCATTGATAAACTCATTAAGAGTTGTAACTTGATAAACATGATCTGCTTTCTGAAGATACAGGCAATGGACGTACCTTGAGCCTTTAAAAAAAATGTCAGCTGACTTGATACTAGTCAGTTGTTTCATAAATGTCATCTGACTTGATAAATACGTTCTGACTTGATAACGCTTATGTATAATGGGAAACGATAACTAGGCCTCAACTCTGTTTCATAAATGTCATTGTAAGTATGTGTAGTCAGTAAATGATTCTTACTCGCATAATTGAGTAAGTAAAAGTATGTGTAACAGAAATTGAGTAATTATATGGTATATATCACTTGCGTATAACTTCAATATAACTTCAAAACTGAATTGATGAAAGTAATTAAATTTGATATGTAAATGAAAGTAAAGGCCTTGTTGGTGATAATTGAAAGAGTGGTTATGGCCTTTCCTGCAATATGTTATTGATACGGATTTAAGGCTAGCTGAAGGCTTGCTGATGTATGACTTGGTTCACGATAACAGCAAATACACTCGATTGGCTTGATAAATGCATTTGATATATGCTGAAGTGAGTAAGTAATAAAGGGTTGAGGCAAAGAGAGATATATTTTGGTTCAAAATAGCACAAACTGCGATAACTTGATCTGGTTTCTGAGTTACAACTCACCCCACTTCTCATATTCCATTCATAAATCCATTAGATAAAGAACTCCACCCCAAAATGAGTCATTGAACTCAATAGAAGCTATTAAGCTCACTAAACTTGGTATTTCTTTGTAAAATTCATAAATGATTCACAGCTCATAAATAAACTCCCAATTTGTATATTTGTCTTCTTATTACTCATTAATCATGCTAAAAGTTCCATAAAAGGCCATGAATATTCGTGTCCCCCTAAATGACCGTGCTTGGACCAAAATACACAAAATGAGTGCATGATCAATCTTAGTCAATCACCAAAATGATCAAAATGAGTGCCTAATCGAAATGAGTGCATGCTCTTTATACATTTATTCAAATGCTTCCAAAAATCACCAAATTCCAATTACTCAACTAAAATTCATAAAATCTTATAAAAGATTCAAAAATAATATGAACAATCTACAGTACAATTTTCAGAATTTTCCTCCAAGTATACACTGACAGAAATTGCGATAATAACCTGATTTACACCCAAGTAGGTTAGTTTAATTCAAAAACTCATAACTTTCATTCTAGACATCAAATGAAGACTTAAAACCCCAATATGTAAAGACAAAGAAATCTTCTAAAACCTTCACTAAGGACATAAAACATGAGTCTCACAATAGGGTTCCCAAAATGAGGTTTAAACACAAGTGTATTAGTTTTGATCTCATTCTGCATAGTTTTGGTAAAATGACTATAAATTTTTCCACAGACCTTGGATTAAAGCGATTCATAAGGCATTTGAAAGCTAACACACCGAGATATTTACCCACTAAAAATCATAATTTTTCACTGAGCCAATCATTGCCATTTTAATCCCAAAGTCAGCCCTAATTTCCTGAAATTCCAGCCCTTCACTGATTTAACTTTCTCTTCCTTTTTTTCATATAAAACTCACTTGAAATCATTGCAAATCACCACCATCAGTTATAAAACAATCATTTAAGAACTCATATACATATCCCAACTCTAAACAACTTCATTAATACATAATTACATAATTCGTATTCAAAACAGGGCAGTTTTTTTCAAAATTCTATAACTCACTGATTACTCGTCCAAATTTCATGAACTTTTTCCAGAAGATCCCAAATAATATAGAGAAGCTACAGTGAAAATTTTAGAATTTTTGGCCAATCCTATAATTCCCAGAATTTTCGACAGGGGCATTTAAACAATACAAAATCATGAAAATCATGCTCTTGATCAAATACCCATGACTCCAAACATCTCCAAAGTCAATAAAAATTGCATAATAACTATCAATTTGATCATCCAAACAATAATCACAACTAAAACAACCCCAAAAATTCAAAATAAAACAAGTTAGGGTTGTAGATATACCTCACTTTAGGCTTGAATTAGAGGGAGGAGGAGGCTGATTTGAATGATTTTGATGGTTGGCCATGGTAGCTAGCCGTAAGGGGGAGTTGGGGCAGCCGGGACACGGCCGAAAAAGTCGTCGGAAACCACCAGAACTGGCGGCACAAGGGGCAGCAACTGCTGCAGTTGCTGCCCCTGTTTTCAGCCCATACGTGAGGTAGAGAGAGAGAAAATGGAAAATGGGTTTATTAATTTGTTTGCTCAAGTTTTGTGATTATAAATTGTCAATAGGTACAACATGTGGTTGGAAATTTTCATCCCCAAAAGTAGCTTTTTGCTAATTAAAATTAGGCGCTAAAATGACCAATTAGTGCCATAACAAGGTTAGCAAGGTTTTGGGCTTTTGTTTTGGGCCCAACAAGCTACGTTTGGGCTTGAAAATTTTAAATCGAAATGTTGGAAAAATTTTATATTACTCGGAATTAAAGTTTACCGAAGGTAAGAAAATCATAATTTATACTCACCGAGACCTAATATCGATTCATCCGATATTTAATCAATCAATGAAACTCAAATTAACAATAAATAACAATTGAGTCCACTACAAGAAAGATTGGTTTTTGTGGCAACAAGATTTGCCACAATATGTTGATATTTTGCTACAAAAAGTCTTTTGTGGCAACGTAGAAAATTGCTACAAAGTTGCCACAAATAGTCCGTTACAAAAGGCATTTGTGGTAAATTTAATTTTGCTACGAATTATGTAGCTTTAGTGGCAAGTTTTCAGTTGCCACAAATTGAAATTTGCTACAAAAGCATATAATTTGTAGCAAGCTCCATTTGCCACTAAATCCATGTTTGCTACAAGAAGGTGATATTTGTAGCAAAATATAATTGCCACGAACTATACTTTGGCAGATATTTGAATACATTTTGTGGCAGTTCACTTTTGCTACTAAACTTATCTTAAGAAGTGGTAAACTTCGATTGCATTTGTTTTTTTGTTATTATATATTGTAATAATGTTTACCGTTTGCAAATAATAATTGTTTGTGGACATTCTCATAAATACATACATGTAATAACAAATTAATTGAAATGAAATGCAATCGTACTTGAAATGAAATTGCATTAAATATATAATCATCATATGATGTTTGCTGCAATAGTAGCTAATAAAATTATGATAACCGTATATGCTTAGTTCATAATTCTAAAATGACGCTTATTGTAAATATATGAAACTTATTGTACTCTAACTTATATGAACCTGTGCACTTGAGGAAGAACCTAGTCTTTCCTCTAGAGTACGAAGACGAGCATCATAAGACTCATGAATCCCTTTTAGTTGTTCAGAAACCCGCCTATTAACTTCAGCATCAATCCTATCTTGAATTGCGTCCTCATTGATACCTTGGTTTTGATAACTCGTAAAAGCTAACACCCCTTGACCCATGCCTCTTTGATGATGTGATCCTTTCTTATGCTTAAGGACACGAGTAAAAGCCTCCTGGGGTGTAAGGTTATCAACCCCATACTTCTCAAGCTCTTTTTGGTGCACTACTTGGAGGTCTTCATATGCTTTCTCTGCATGCTCATCTGACCAAGTTCCATCTTGCTTTTGTCTTTGAATTTTCCATAATCGCAAGTAGTACGGTTCTTCATCCTCTTCTGCTTCTGGCTGAGAGTCCTCAGGTAAGAGGTCGTCCAATCCATCAATTGGTTTCTGCAACTGAAATCATTTAAAAAGACCTTATGTAAAGTGCAATTACATCCAATAATAAGCTGGTGAAAAATTGGTTTTAAAAAAAGTTTCAAAAAAAACCAAGTCCACAATTCAGTACTAAGTATATATAAGCTCAAGTTACCATCTCATAGAAGGTGCTAGCAATTGATTTTGTGCCAACTTTTGCAAGCATTTTCTGATGTGTTTGATTTTTAGTGTTCGTCTCACTTCGACGCTATAAGATATAGGAAAAACCATAAGGTTTAAAATATTAGAAACTGAATTCATTATCATTTCAGGATTATGGTCAATGGACGTATTCAAGTAATGTAATAGAAAAGAAAATTGAACTTACCCTGAACTTGTCGCTGTCCCAATAATTTACTAACCATTTCCATTGATTAGGGTCCACTTCTTTGGGCGGATTATCCCGACGATCAGCCACTGTCGTATAGTTAGTGTAGGCTTTGTGCTTCAAATCATACCGCCACTTTCTATACCAAACCTTGCAACGACGCTCTATGGCATTATCGACATGACAACCTTGGGGTAATTTAAACATTTCCTATATGCAATACAAATTATTAATGATGAAACTATTTAAAAAACATAACTCGATAGGACAAAGTTAGTCTTGAGTGAAAACCTTTAACTTCATGAAATACTTCCTTTTTTTTTCCGGGTGTATGTCATCCCACTTTTCCACATCCAAGGGCATCAATTGCTTCATTAAATAGCTTGCCTCGCTAATGAATTGGGTGCTGTTGGCGCCAACAATACGCTTGAGTTCTGGGGGGATTTCGATCTCTACTTTTGCTGGATGCGCATCCCTTTTCCTTTTCCAGTATAAGCACTTTGTTTTGCCACGTCTGGGCAAGGAAGCTAAGAAAATTAACGAAACAAACATGGTTAAAAAAAGAGCACCTCTCAAATAATTCAAAAAAGTAAAAAAATGTCAAATGGAACAATATTGAGAAGCTTGCACCAAAAATATCATTACACTCGGCAAATAGATGAGATTATATATTGCGTACTCTTACTGGATAACTCTCTTTCCACATCATGGGGAAGATTTGTATGCTCTTCTCTAGGCATTTCATTTGAATCATGAGCTAGAAGTAACAGTATCAAATATTAGTATATAAAAAGACACTCTTGGAATAATACTACTGGAAGGAATCATACAACCATGTGCAGAGGTTGATCTTGTCCTTATTCTTTGTTGTTCTAATGTACTCCGGCATGAAATGCTTCCTTGATTAACGCGGTAGACATCATCTAATTGAGCCTGAACTCTTTTACCTAGACAAAATGAAGCAATGTAAAAATAATCTATTACGTGGCCATGTCAACTATATTAACCCTTAAGACAACCAATTAGTATTTTTCTTAAATTCTGGGGCGAAACGGGCAGAGTTTCGCCTAAAAACTTACAATTTCCCCGGCTTAAAGCCTTACATTAAATCCTTGTATCAATTAAAAACATAAAAGATACCAATAAGCTCAACGGCTACACGCCGGAGACCACAGCTCAACGGGCCACACGTCCGGAGCAAACCATTCAATAAATTTCGATAATAGGAAAGAAATGAAAAGTACAACTCAACGGATCACACATCCGGAGTACTGGGGTTTACATCCCAGAAATAAGCAATTCTAGTTAGAACAAATGAATCAATCACAAATCCCAAATGTTTGTAGCAGCACATATCCTTCTACCAACCTTCCAACCAAGAACAAACATAAAAATCAAAACAAAGCAAAAAGAAGGAATCAAAATGCTGATTAAACCCTTGATTTACCTAAGACCCTTTTGAGTTATGGGAAATCAGTATCATCAGCAGTACTCAAATTTACCAAGAACAAAAATAAAAATAAAAAACAAAGCAGAAAAACAGAATCTAAATATTCAGTCATAGTTAACTCAGGTAAATAGCAAGTCCAAGAGTCCAAGAGCTAAATAGCCCATGTGACAGAGGTCGTATTCTGTTCCCTTCGTGGCTTTCAGGTAAAATGATACAGAATTAGAGGAATAGATAGAATATACCTGGGTGAAGTGTAGGGATTGATTTAGTCCCCGTCACTTGTCTTACAGGTGTATCTAGTCGGGCATGCATTCTTTCATCTGATACGCACAATCAAATACTATGAAAATAGCTTATTTAAATTAAAATATCATGGAATAAGAAAAGGATGATATGTAAAAAATCAGCAAATAAACACTCACCAAATTATAACCGTAGCAAATTATCTTTTTTTTTTTTTTTTGGTTTTTGGCCTCCATCAGAATTGGGGAAGCATTTCACTGAACAAAATTCATATCGAGGAAGGAGAACATACCAGAGGCTAGCGCTTTGTGACCAGTGGATGATTTTCTTAATGTCGCCTGTCTTTCTAATGTAGGTCTATGCATAGTGAAGTTGTCATTGTCATATGACACATCCTCCAATTCAGCATCCACTCTTTCATCTTCATTTGGTATATAGCCCTCCTCTTCTTCTATAATCAGTTCTCTTCGCCTTAGATGTTCGTTGGTTTTTCTAAAAGGTAATCCAAGTTCTTGAAGTACCCTATTGTTTTTTTCAATATTTCTATCACGTTGCTTTTCATATTCTGTCATGCTCTGACGAACAATATGACTTGAATAATTTGGATTCTTTTTTACCCTAGCCATATTTCTCAGACTATCCAGGGTGATATACATTGTGGGCCTGCAACCAAGAAAAAAACATGTTAGAATGCATATACAGAAATAAAGGTTCTAAATATATTTCATAGAAAGTGTGAAAGAGTAAGAGCACTTACCAAGGATATGTCAAATTACAAAATATGTGAACTGTCTTAATATCAAGCAACATATAAGTAAAGATGTACTTAAAAAATGAATCAAACATCCAAGTTAGTATTACAAATGTTTTGCCTTTTTACTAAAAAGGAATCAAATAGCATAAAACATCTGATTTGTTTGCAAAATAAAATTAAAAAAACAATGATGTAACGTTTGCAAATCACAATTTTAAAGCTAATCATCAATTTCATCTGCAAACAGCAGTATGTCCTCTTCTCCACTTGACCCAGATTCATTGCTGTCATCAACAATTTGCATTTTGCCTTTCTTTTTATGACGTTGCAACTGTTGTGCCACAAGATTACCGTCCACCACGTCTGGTTCTACATCACTCCTAACCAACAACATTGCACCATGATTAGACACAGGGACATATGCTTCTTCATGAGCCTCATCGTCACAGGATGAAAATGATTTTGGTCCCTCATCTTCATCATCAGAAGGCATATCATAGAAATTGCGCGGGTTCGTTTTCACCACCACTTGCCAATTTTGCTGTATATGATCCCTCACATAGTATACTTGTTCAACTTGAGAAGCTAAGACATATGGCTCATTTGTTTTTAGAAAGCGTTTCACGTTCACTGTTGTTATGCCATACGTTTCTCTTTTGATTCCCATATTTTCAGAGAACACGTCATACCAATCACAGTCAAATAGAATAACTTTATGGTTGCTACCATAATCCAGTTCTATAATCTCCTTTAGGACACCAAAGTATTCTTTTCCTCTACTGTGCACATCACCTTTCACCACAACACCACAATTTTGTGTGCTAAGATTTTGGGCTCGTGTTTTTGTGTGGAATCTATAACCATTTACAACATATCCATCAAAGCAATTCACTCTCTTGATAGGACATTGTGCCAAAATTAGGAGCTCACGACTGGCTTTCTCATCACGTTGATTCCATAACTGGGTAACCTAAATAAGCAAATAAGATGCATTAGTACCTAAATTAAGTGGATATGTTAGACTTAATAATGTTTTACTTACTCTCTCTTCAAACCACTCCGTAAAAGTGAGCAACGTAGTAAGACTTTCATACTCCCTATAAACAAATACAAAAACCAAAATTATGGTTATGAAGTTCTTTGGTAGGTTCAAAATATTAGAAGTTACAATAAAAATTTCTTACTCAATAAAAGGTTGTGCTTCATCACAATTTCTTAACACATAAAGGTCAGCACGCTTCCAATCTTCATGGGAAAGAACCTTGATAGTTCCTTGACCCAGTGGATTTCCCATCTTCATGAAAATTGTTAATCCCTTATCGTGTCTGTGTCCATCGTCTTCATTCCTTTCTAGACGATTAAATCTAGTCTCAACTCTATGTAAATACCTTGAACAAAAGGTTAAACACTCATCTGCTATATAAGCTTCAGCAATTGACCCCTCTGGATGAGCTTTATTACGCACAAATTCTTTTAATGTGTGCATGATCCTAACCATCAACAATAGCATCAAATAAGTGCAGTGCGTAATACTTTATAATGTCTTATGTTTTTTTTTAACAAAAAGACAAGAAAGAAATCTATAGTACCTTTCAAATGGGTACATCCAATGATACTGAACGGGTCCAGCAAGCTTTGCTTCAGTAGCCAAGTGGATCGTTAAGTGCACCATGACGTCAAAAAAAGAGGGAACAAAAACACGCTCTAGCTTGCAAAGCGTAATTGCAATGTTCTTTTCTAGCCTCTCCAAAACATCAACCTTTAATGCCTTTGAGCATAATTGCTTAAAGAATAATGACAACTCAACAAGTGGTTCATACACATCCTTATCTAATTTTCCACGAAAGGCAGGTGCTAGCAAATCTTGCATAAAGACATGATAATCATGGCTCTTGAGTGACCCTGTTATTTTTCCCTCATTGACATTAACACATCGTCCTATATTGGATGAATACCCATCTGGCACCTTTAAATCTGCTAAGAATTTACACACATCTCTTCTTTCACTCAAACTTAATGTAAATGATGCTTTGGGAATCTCATATTTGTCACCAACCTTCTTTGGGTGCAGGCTCTTTCTGATTCCCAATTGCACCAAGTCTAAGCGGCTCTTCAAATTATCCTTAGTCTTTCCTGGTATATTCATAAGGGTTCCTAGTATACTTTCACAAATGTTCTTCTTAATGTGCATAACATCTAAGTTATGGCGAATCAAGTTCTTCCTCCAATAAGGTAATTCGAAGAAGATACTTTTCTTCTCCCAGTTGTAAATCAACTTTGGTTTTGTTCGCTTCCTTTTACCCTCAACCTTGCCAAATTGAATATTTTCAAAATTGCCAATCTGCTCAAGAACGTCATCACCAGATAACAATTTAGGAGGAGGATCTATCTCTATTGTGTTATCAAAAGCTTTTTTGTCAAATCTCCACCTATGATCAGCTTCCAAGAATCTACGATGACCCATGTAGCATTGTTTATTCCAATGAGGCAAGTAACATGACCATGTATCTTTATTACAAACCGGGCAAGCAAGACGTCCTTTTACACTCCATCCAGACAAATTACCATATGCAGGAAAATCATTAATTGTCCACAACAAAGCCGCACGCAAATTAAAATATTCAGCTTTAAATGCATCATACGTATTTACCCCATCCCATAAAGTCTTCATTTCATCAATTAGTGGTTGTAGATACACATCAATATCAGTTCCAGGAGCAGTTTTACCAGGGATGATCATGTTTAAAAATGTGTATGGCTTTTTCATACACATCCAAGGTGGTAAATTGTAAGGAACCAAAAAAACAGGCCAAATGCTATAGGTTGAATTTATATTTGAATATGGAGTAAACCCATCACTACATAAACCCAACCTCACATTACGCGGATCTTTTGCAAAATCAGCATACGATGCATCAAATGACTTCCAAGCCTGTGCATCTGCAGGATGCCTTAATATCCCATCATCTCGACGTTTATCCTTATGCCACCGCATGTGAGAAGCTGTTTTGGCCGACATAAATAATCTTTGGAGTCTTGGTACAAGAGGAAAATAGCGTAAGATCTTATAAGGAATGTTTTTCCTCTGTCCCTTTTTATCACTTTCATCATCACTATCATCAGCCTCTTCTTTCTTGTCCTTCCACCTAGGATGAGCGCATTTAGGACATTTGTCTGCATGCTTATGCTCCTTCCAATAAAGTATACAATCATTCTTACAAGCCTCAATTTTCACGTAACTCAAGCCAAGGTCCCGAGTATACTTTTTTGCTTCATAAGCATTCTTTGGGAATGTATCGTCAAAATCAAACGCTTTCTTCAAAAGTTCAAGTATCATTGTGAGAGACTTATCACTCCAACCACATAAACACTTTATATGGAGGAGATGTACCATAAACTCTAACTTTGAGAATTTCTCACATCCTGGAAATAACTCTTTCTCAGCATCTCTAACTAATCTAGCAAACTTCTGAAGTACTTCAGGGGACTCACTAATTTCAGGACCGCCTAACCTTTCAAACTCATCCATTATGTGAAATGCTCGGGCATTTGTTATGTCATTTACCATGGCAAATGTTTCATCTACATCCTCCTCACCCACTGATAACATTGAATCTTGATGCTCATCTCTATCACTTCTATCCTTTTGACTTGCATCAATGGGCTCTTCATGATTAGATTTCTCCCCATGAAACTCCCATGGATTATAACTCCTTACTATCCCATCACTGAGCAAATGAAGCATAACTGTTTTTCTATTTTGGTAACTATAGTTGTCACAATTGACACATGGGCATCTTATTGTCCCAGATTCAGCCACATTAGCAAAAGCAAACTCAAGGAACTGTTTTACCCCATTTATATATTCTGGCTTCTTCCTACAGTTAAACGTCTTCCAGTTCATCCAAGTGCGATCCTTATTCATTTCTGTCAATTATAATATAAACTGATTACTTTTCCACATAAAGATTTTGTGTCATTCATATTTGAACCGAAAGAGAGTGTAAATTTGGCAAAATTACAAACTAAACTCAACCACATGCAAAGATTAACAAAAATTGGTATCAGAACACACAGAAACAGCATACTGCTATGGCACTAATCCGGGACTACAAAATTATCTCACATGTCAAAGAAACTTGAATTTCATGGAAACATAGCAATGTTCACACAAATTCTCTATCCCTTCGGATCGTAAAATACATCAGCTAGCTGACCCGAAAGCATTTACATGAACATTTTACTCGAATCTTTCTCGATTAAAATGCCTTCCCATCCCCAAAGAATTCCACTTTTCCCAATTATGTTCTCTGGACTTCAGCTTCTAATAGTAGGCGTTGAAATTCATTAAAAATGGCCAGAGCATTTTCAAAACAGAAAATGTTATCCTATGGTTAGGACAGAAGAAAAAAGCTCAAACAAGAAACCAGTAGGGAAATGACAAATTTTCCCATTTCCAAAAATCCTGTAGAAGTTTCATTGGATGCTCCCAAGCAGCTCCAAGGCTGCTCCATCAGAAGGACCATCAAAACAAAGGACCAAAAACAGGAAAATTCAATAAGACCCAAGGAAATCTATGATAACAGGGAGAAGATGAAAAGGAGAAAAAGAAAGATATGAAGGAATAAAACAAATATAGAAAGCACCTAAAATAATCAGACAACCAAATTATCACAGCTACCATACATGTTGTGTGTAGCCTCTTTATTTCTTTTATTATGGAGAAGTGAATTTTAAATAGTATATCAACTGACAAAACAGATAAGAAATCACACCTCAATTGTTGTAACTTCATCTTCTTTTCTTCTTCAGTGAGGGAAGGTTTAGGAAGCTCATTTTTGCTATTAGTAGGAACCTTCTATAACTTTGAGCAACTAATTATATTTTTTATATATGATACTAGGTTACGAATGTAGGAACAAGCTGAAGTTGGTCCACAAAATAAGGATAAGAAAATAAAGTTTGAAACCAATCGCCCCACAGCAAACAAAGTCTATAACCAATGGCATTACAGGATACAGAAATTTAGTATCATAAGCTACTAGAAGTAAATGCAAAAACAAGGCAACAGAAAACCCAAGAATCAAATAAGAAACATGCTCAAGTAATACATACATTGCACTACTGCAGTGGCAATTAGTGTGTTTTGCGATAATAAGTCAATGAAAATTCCATGAAGGCTACGTAAATTATAGATATCTGTAGAGCAAATCATCAGAACACAGATTCTGCCACATTGTTAGTAAAGATTCAGCCTGCCAATCAGCGCGTTAAATCTGCATTGCAGAGATCTAGTCCTTTGTGCTCTTTTTTGTAATTTTATTCTAGATTGAACCTTTGACAACACACAGAAACAAGAGGGAGAAAGAAGAAAAAAACAACCAACCACAACCTTAGGAATTTGCTAATGTCATATCTGTTAAGTTTGATTCTGGTGGTGACATTTTGTTTGTCATCTTTATTGAAAACGGGAATGTTTCTAATCGGATTGTTGGTTCTGAGAGTACTTGTGAGAGATGCCCTCATTACAACATAGCAGAACACTAACACCCCATAAGAATTGTAAAAAGAGTAGAACAGCACCATCAGATCACAATTTTAACAACAACAGAACAATAATAGCACCAGCACAGCAGAGTTGTAACTGTGTAGCAACAGCACAGCAGTAACTGTCTAACAACAGCACAGCAGTAGCAGCACAGCAGAACGGCAATGGCAATAGAACATAGCTCAGACAGCCACAGCACTAAAATAGAAACACACAGGACATAAACAACAAGATGAAAGCAGCAAAATGACCACCAAAAATCCATTTCACAGAACTATATCCAAAAATCCATCTCCTTAACGAAATATTGTCTGCCAATCAATAAAGTTCTTCAAATATCCAAAATTATAAAACTCAATGGATGTCTTTCGCATACCAGTTGGAATTAATACAGAAAAAAATTCACCCACTACCAAAAATTAGTATCATCATACTTTCAAAGAGAGGGAGAAAGAACAAATACCTTCAGTTGAACAAGCAACAATAACGGAGAAGTAAAAGTTGGTGAGACGCACGAACAATTGAATCACTGCAAGCGCACAAGGAGATGGATAACTAAATTCGAATTTGACTATATCTACGGCTTACACTGAAAATACAATTGAGGAAGACTTACCCAATTGAAATTAATTGCTTAAAGTTGCCTTGAGATATGGAAGCTGATTAGAAGAAGACGTTGGCAGAGTATGAGCAGTGAAGGCAGAGAATGGGAAGGTAAAACCGTATAAGCGTGGAGATTGCAAGCACGAATGGGTTTTGGCTGAAAATAGAAGAAAACCTAGAATATTAAAGTCAAACCTCAAATATTTGAGTCAGGGGGAAGAAAAAGGAAAAAATAGGAGGGAACTTATTTTTGCTTTTCCCTCTAAAAGTCAGGTCCTTTTTCCTGGGAGCACAAAAAATCAATTCTTATAAGGTAGCATTTGTGGCAATTTTATTTGTTTGCCACAATAAATACATATTTTGTGGCAACTTTATGAATTAGCCACAATAAACAAAAAAAAAGGATTTTAGAGCTAACTCTAACCCATACATCACGTACGCCGTCAGTTTCGGGGGCGTTGCCCCCGAACCCCCATCAGGGGCCACGTTGCGCCCCTGAACCCCCAAACCAGGGCGCGTCGCCCCTGGACCCCGACTCGCTGACCGGTCAGCGAGACCACCGCCTTCAGTCTGCAGAAGGGGCCTAAAAACAGATTCAAGGCATTCTAATAAATACAAATTAAAGAAAAACGAAGGAGGGAATTCTGTTCACTAGATAAAAATTTTCCTCTAAAACTAACCCCATTTTTAAAAAACATAAATGTCTTTTGTGGCAATTTTGGCTAATTGCCACAACACACTCAACTTTTTGTGGCAATATTAAATATGCTACAATTATTTTACTACTTTTAGATTATTGTAGCAAATTTAAATTTGCTACAATAAAATTGCTACAAAAAATCAATTTTCTTGTAGTGGTCGTAAAGTGATACCCAAAATGAAATATCTCCACCGGGAAGATTAAATATGACAAATGAAGGTGAAAAATTTAAATAATATAATGGAATTCGTTAAATAAATAAATTGAGTCCATGAGTGATTAGGTCAATAAACACGATAAAGTACATAAATAAACATGATTAATGAAATAAATAAAGATGATTTAAATAAATAAAGATGGGTTAGGGTCGAGTTATGACAAGAGTCTAGATAATTTCATTAGCTTTTCAGCTTCATATATACTTTGGAATTTTTTTTAATTCTTCTTTTAACTACTGATAACCCCACCATCAATTAAACATAAATTGATTTTATTTCTTCTTTTGTTTTTGTAATAATCGAGGATCTTTAATGTTGGGCTAACTATTTAGATTGATATTTTCGTTAATTATGCTTTATTTAATTGGCTATGTTAGACTATTTTTGCTTGCGTGCTTATTGAGTGTAATAATTTATGTAAAGGAATTTTATAAATCTTCCTAATTTATTATGTGATTACATGAAATTAGTGGGTTTGTTAAAAAAAATTAGGTAGGGTCGTAATTACGTGAGATTGGCAAGTTGGATTAGGATATTGTGGTCGAAATAAATTAGGGTTAGTTTATTTAGACCTAAACTCATCTTAGTTTAATGGGTAGTAGGAAAAAAACGAAAAAGAAAACAATGTGAATAGGCGGGTGATTACTCGAGTGAGGGGCAAAAGCCCCAGATTCATTCCTTGACCCCCCATGAATTGAAAAGAGGGAAAGGCAGAGAGGGGGGAGAGAGGAGTGAGGTGAAGCGGTGGAGCACACAACAGGCAAGATTACTGGTGGCAGCAATGGTGGCAACGACGCTGCTTAACCTGCCCATGCGTTCAGTCACGGTGGCGGGATGGTGAAGGGCTCAGGCTCGCTATGCCATCGGTATAATACAGATAGGAAGACGTTGGGCCAAAGGAGAGCAAAAAGGGAAGGAGGATGAGCATAACTGTAACAGCAACCAGTAAAGGCAGTTGACTGTGGAAGGAGACCGACACTAAGTCACCCAGGGAAGAGAATACATGAAACCTAGCCCGCTAAATCACCCAATTAACCCAAAAATCGGGTCCCTAGCTTGGATTAAGGGTGGTGGCTCTTGATTCCTGAACTATTATTAATTTGCAATGTTTTTATCACTTTATTCAAAATAATTCGAGTTGCATGTGGAGTTAGAATCTGAATGAGCGAGAATAATGCTAATAGTCAGGCTGTTAATTGGAATGATTTGGGATTGAAATTGAGTGTGTTTTAAGGATTCTTGTGGTTGGTGCTATGAGGAGGGAGTTCGAGTTGTGAAAATCGATGAAACTACGAAGTGTGTTCACGTGTTACGGTGTATATGATGCTATGTCGTTCCTTGCTAGTTGTGATAGAACTGCTGATAATTGTGGCCATTAATCTCATCTTTATTGCTAAGGCTATTACATTCATGCTTTGTGACCTTAGAATGAATCGAAAAGGGCTAGAATTAGATGAATGACTCATGAATTAGTTCGATAGTGAACTAGATTCGTGAACTATGTGGCGCCCTAACTTGTCTTGATACACTCTAGCTAATCTTTACTTACTTGATTTGTTACACTCTATGCTTTAATTATTGTAACGTCTGCATGAGGGATAACATTCAAACCGGATAATGATTCTGCTGAATGATTATGCTGAATTCAAGTTGAACCATCAAAATGGGAACTTGAAAATGTAGTGAAGTGTTTTTGTAAGGGTGCGACCTTGTTACAAACCCTTCACTTCATACAAATTGAAATGAACTTGATAAACAAAAGGAAGTGATTGATTTACAGTTTCAAACCACTAAATGCTTTCAATTATAGCTAATTGTGATTATGTCATAGCTGTTGAATTCTGAATTGAATTTGAACTTTTTTATGTGAAGCTAGAAGTTACTTGGTTGGTAATGCATTCATAAGTATGTTTTAGCAAAATAAGTGTTTATATGCTTATTAAAAGTCAGCTTTACATTACAAAGACATTTAGCCTTCTTAAGAATGGAAATGCCATTATTGTGATTCAATGGAAAATTTGATGCAAAATGTGTTTAAAGTGAGATGCATTTGAAATGCTTTGGGGTAAGAGGATAGTGTTGGGGAATTCTTACATTGCAGACCCAAAAGTGGGAACCCTAAAGGACCTTGACGAAGGTAAAATGTAACTTTAGGGAGCAGACCTGGTAAGTAGGAACCTTAATTCCTGGGGAGCAGACCCAGAGGTGAGAACCCTAGAGGACCCTGACTATGAGAGGTCCTTAGGATATCATGAGTCATGAGTTGTGAAAACTCATTTGGAGGGGGCACTGACGTGTGAATTCGATACCAAAAAAAAAGGATTTCTTACTCATTATGAGTTGATAACTCCTTGTTTGAGGAGTATGCTTGCGTAATCCTTTAAAAAGGGTTTTGTAGAATTTCAAATGACTTTGCTAGAAAGGGATTGGTTCTCTTATGAATGCTTAATGCAGTTTGAGTAAAGTCCCAACCTTTTTATATGTTAATTCCATTCTCTTACGAAAAGATCTCCAGTTGGTAACACAAACTAAACCCTTTGATGTTAAGTGCTTATATGTGACTGAATGACCTACTGTTCTCAATGCCTGGATCTTAGCATGAGTCAGCCTGCTATTGAGTCTTGTGTGCCTATTATGTGATGTTAAGTAAGTGTAATATGTGATTGCCACTACTAAGTCACAAGAATCATAGGTCAGGCAAAGTGGAAGCCTTTTGTGCATAGGATAGAAGCAGGGAAGGGATAACATTTGAATTCTAGAGGTTATTGAGGTATTAATGAAGTGGGTGGCCTTATATGTTTATTATGTGATATTAAATATCAATTCGTGTGTGCATGCTACTTAAAAGTATTTTACGTAACTGTTTTGTTTTTCTTGGGGTTGAAAATTACTTACTGAGCGTGTGGTAGCTCATCCCCTCCATTTCTCTTTTCCCGCAAGTTCTTGAAAAGGCAAGTAGAAGTTGGGTCATGTAAGCCAAGCCTGAATCTTTATTTTCTTTGGAAAAAGGAATTATATGTATATATACATAGATTCTTGAATTGAAGAATGTAATATGATATATTTGTAGAATCCTGAGCATATGTAAGTGAAATACCTTGCTTTATGTTTTGCATATTGTATTGCAGCCGCTCAGAATGACTGTGTGAGCCAACCATCTGATTAGTTAGTCATTTGGTTTAGTTATCGTTTAATTTCATTATTGGGATGTAACGCCCAGCGCTCTAGACGTGTGATCTGTTGAGTGTACCTTTCATTTCTTTCTTTCTTTTATTTAGCATTATAGCTTATGTACTTCAGCCATGTGTCCCATAATTGTGGTCTCCGACATGTAGTCGTCGCGTTTGTGGAACATATTCTTTATGTTTTATGGTTACAGGCACTGAATATAGCGCTTTAAGCCTGAGATATGGTCAGTTTTTAGACAAAACTCTATCTATTTCGTTCTAGCATTTAAGAATTCACTAACATCACTACCCCTAGGGGGTGGGGGTGTTACAGTTTTATTCTTTCTTCTAATATTGTCGTTGCCCTCTTCACTCATGGTATTGATGTTATAGTTGTTACATAATATGGTTCACCTTGTTATGATTAATATCAAGGTTACAGTCGTTATCGTTATTATGATTATGGCTACTATTGCTATCTCTATTATCGTAATTATTATTATCATTGTTATTATTTTTATTTTTATTATGACCATCATCATCATCATTATTATTATTGTTGTTGTTGTTATTATTATTATTATTATTATAATTATCACCATCATCATCATTGTCATCATTATTATTACTACTACTACTACTACTATTGTTGTTGCTGTTGTTACTTCTATTATTGTCATGGTTCCCACTAGAAGTCACATTGTTGCTAGTTTTAGCGATTTATTGACAAATAATGAATGTATCCCGATACCAAAAGTACATGGTTTTGGATCTAAGTTGAAGGGTACTCATTTCTGTCATTTTTGTGAGTCTCAAAAACATTTAAATAATCATTAACACATCCCTAATATCTTAAACTCATCACTGGATCTTGATATAAGAGTCAAGCTTTACAATTAGTTTAACTTAGCATCCAAGTCACATGCCTAACTCATCCAAACCCCAAAATTAATTCCAAAGTTTATGTTAAGAATATTAATCTAAAAAATCTTTCAACAATCACACATAAATTCAATTAATTTTTTTTATTCAAATGCTAATAAAATTTATCAAAATTATATAAAATCAATCAAACAAAACATAAAGCCAAATTCAACCACCAAACCCCAATTCCCCATATCCACCCATGAACTCCCAAGCATCTGCAATCTCAAATCATCATCAAAATTCTAAATAATCACAAATTAACATTTACTTAATCTAAGGAAACATCTATGAAAAAAAGAAACAAAAAATTAACAACAAAAATGTTTGGAATGATTATTAGGGAGTTAGGGTTTCACCTTTCCAACTCTAATGGGCTCAAATTAGAAGAAGAGAAGAGGAGTTAGTGGTGGTGGTGAAGTGGCGTGTCAGCTGGCGGCGGCGGTGGAGATGGTGCTGGCATAATGGTCAGTGGTAGATACGAGAGAGAGGGATTGGGGAGAGAGAGCTGAGAAGGGAGGTCTGACGTGAATACTGGGAAGTGGGGATTTGGTTTTTTTTTTATATATAAATTTGTAAATTGGGATGATTTTAGCCCTTGAATTTTATGGTTTTTTTTTTTAACCCTTTTCTTTGTTTTTTCCCCTTAAACCTAGTGAATATTTGAGCCAAAATTAAGGCTAGTATTTTTAGGCTATTAATCGGATTTCATGGTCTATTTAGCAAAATTATAAACGTTACCTATTTAATTAATTTATTTCTTGTATTTGTTTATTTATTTTGTACATTATTATTATGGTTTTATTTGTGAAATATAGACAAGCTAAGTTGTACTTATGTATTCTATGATTGCCCATTTTTATGAATGGGCTAATTTGTTTCATTTATGTATCCATTTATAATTTCTAAATGATTTAATACCGAACATGATTAAATTTCTTTCTGAGGTCACTTCGTCTTCTCAACCTGCGGCGACATAAATTATACAAATGCTAAATTAAATTGAGGAAACGTTTGACGTAAATGGAGATTAATCCAACTAGTTAACATGGTTTAGTCTTGGGCATATAGCCTTCTCCCCTTAAAATAAGTTTCGTCCTTGAAATTTGTAAATTTGAAAGAAGCCTTAGATTTAACTCAAACAAGCATGGGTACTTGTTTCTCACATCTTCTTTCATAGCTTGTTATGTTAGTCTACCTACATATATTATAGGTACATGCAATGCACACAAAAAGGATGTCAACCCTAACCAGTTGTATAGATAGGCAAAAGATCAAAGAACTAGAACATAAAGTAAAATGGGTCAATTCTAAAGATCCTAAGATGGATCGTAGTATCGGTTAGGTAAGTCATTATCGTGCTTATGGGAATTAAAGCTGCTGTCAGTCTCATCCATGTTAGAATCATCATCCTCAGGGTCTACCTCCTGTATCCTTAGCACCTCCTCAAACTACTCGTCAGGCTTGGGGATCCTCCTTAGGATCCTCATAAGAACTCAGCTCAATTAGCTCAATCATCCTTCGAGCCAGACCATAGTGGTGAGGCAGGCTGCTATTATAGCCTAGGGGTGCTGATGCTGGTCAAGGTGGTGGCCCTTAAGCAAAGTGTAGTGGAATAAAAGGGAGAGGTATAACTAGTGTAGGAAAGATGCTTGGTAGAGTCCTATAGGTGAAGCCTCACTTCTCCAACTCCTCCCTCAGTAACAACTTTGTAGTCACTATAGTCCATCCTTGTAGAACATAAAACCTAGTCCTATCAAGCCCCAAGTCTCCAATAACCATAAAGTCATGGTACCATAACTTGAACTCATCATAAGGGACCGTAATAGGTAGGAACCACAAGAGTCTATAAGTATGAACCAACAAATTGTTGAACTCTAAGATTAGGGTGTCATACATGGATGATGCAGAGCAAGGCACCATAGAGAGTATCCAAAATCCAAATCAAGATCAATGTACTAATCAATCCAAGGAAGATTAAGGTAAGCAAGCAATGATCACTTAGATTCACTCCTTGTTCTCATATTCAAATCTAGAACTAGACATGGTTTTGGACGGTATGTTCCTTAGAGTTCCGAAGACATCCTATAAGTGATTCCTACTTTATTGGACTCCATAACCTATCTAGCTTTGCTAAGAAGAATCAACTTTTGCCTAAGTATAGGCATTTTGCTACACTTATCAAAACCAACAGGGCATGCAGAAGTGGTCTTATTCTGTCCGCCTTGGATGATCAGGTGGAATCACCACCTAACACCTTATTTAGGACCAATATTTTTTTTCTCCAGATGATAGAAAACATACTAAGGTACCCAACCATGTAGATAAATCAAGATCAAGTCAAGTTCTTCATGGGGTTTTAGCTACACTTAGTTAACCGTTATTGTTTGGGCTCTGTCCTAATCCGATTTGAGTTTCTAGCTTGTTCTCTTACCTAAACTTGATTTGGGGCTAATTTTTTGTTTTTGAAGTGCTTGTTAACATCTTAAGGAACCTAACTATTCATTAAAATTAGTTCTAAATCATGTATAGGTTAGAGAACCAACTTGATCATTTTCAGTGCTAAATTGGGTCAACTAGGCCTAATTGAACTATTTTGACTTTGCATTGATTTTCCTTAGGGGTGAGGGTTCTGTGACCCTGCCCACTTGATCCCTTGGCACATTAGACATCTAGGAACATAATAATGGCACCTTTTGAAGCTTTGGAAGGCTAGTTGGCCAATGGCGCGAAAGAGAAAGGTTTGCTTGCATTATGATAGGCCAATGGAAAAGTGGATAGTAGCAACAACTGTTTTCTCTCTCTCCTATGTGCAAGTGGCTCACATAGAGTTAATTACACATGTTCAAGCTTGAGCTTAGTTTAAACAACATCTATTTACTAGACTCACCTTTGTAATTAGCTTAAGTTAGGTTTACTTTGCATTCTAGTTTTAAGCTTGTTTTGAGGTTTGTTAATTATTAAGGATCCTACTTATTTGCTTCCCTACTAGGTTAGGTGTGTATATAAGCCTCCTTGGCTGGTTGTTGTAATTAGACTTCATGAATGAAAGCTTTGCTTTAGGTTTCAAATACATTCCTTTTAAAATCTCAATAATCAATTATGTTTCGATTGTTAAACTGAGTGGTTTCCTTTAATCTAAATTGATGGCAGTGCCTTTAGAGTTATGCAGGTGGATTCCTTATTTAGCTTGGGTGTTAGTCGTGCCTTTATCCTATTCATACCCCTGTTGCTATTGAGACTCCAGTGTTGCTCTCAATTTAAGCTTGCTGGCCAGATTGCAAAATACATTGCTTAAGTTTTGCTTATGCTCACACATCATAGTGATATTAGAGCATAACCTGGTGAGTGTTTACTTGCTATTTAATTGGTTTGTAATCTAATTTTGTTTCATTTCTTCATTTCCTGAAGCTACGAAGAACCTTACTTAGCCTAAATATAAACCCAACCACAAAAGAACCTACCTTCTTAAAACAACCTTCACCGAAATCCTATCCATGTTCGTGGAAGAGGAAAGCAACACTCTCTAACCTGAAGTCCCTAGAGGACTTAGTTTAGAACAAGCCCGTGAGTTGGGTAGAAAGAATGCCACACACCAACTCTAGCAGAGCTTATAAACCTTACCTATAGAGGTTTCCACTACAACCACCAGCTTAGAGGAAGTTTTGGCTAATTTAAAGGATGATCCTAGAGGAGGAAGGATAAGAAATCGAGGCTCTAAAAAGGGAAATTCCCATTCCACTCAATCATCTTTTTCCAAAGATGATGAGTATTTAAGGACGAGGAGACCTCCTGACAGACCATTGATGACTTAAGGCCCATGAAAATTGACCCTCCTTTGTTTAAAGCCAACCTAAACCAGGATCTCTACCTTGAATGGGTTTAATACTTAGAAAGATTATTTGAAATCAAAGAATATTATAGGGAGAAAGCCTTTAAGATCGTTGTTCTTAAACTTAAGAAGTATGCCTGGCTCTGGTATGAAAACACCAAGAGGTAAAGAAACAAAGAAGGTAAGTCTTGGATCAGGACTTGGTCCATGCTGAAGAAAGTTATGCAATAAACGGTTTCTCCCTGATAATTATAAGCATGATCTTTACCTAAAGGTCACCACCTTAAGCTACGGATACATGAGTCTGGAAGAACATATAAGACACTTTGAGCAACTCCAAATCTGGAGTAACTTAGAACAAAAACCTAAACACATCATGGCTAGGTTCTTAAGAGGACTTGTTACTAGCATTGCCTTTAGAGTTTGGAGGGTGGATTTCTTATTTAGCTTGGGTGGTTGCTGAGCCTTTATCTCATTCGTATCCCCTATTTCTGTTGATACTCCATTGTTGTTCTTAATTCAAGCTTGATGCCTGTATTGCAAAATACAATACTTGAGTTTTGCTTAAGCTCACAAATCAGTGCATCACCCTATTGATGTACAATAAAGTAATGTGGGCAGCCATAGAAGTCACCAGTAACATGTTGATAGCATATGGGTGCAAAGGCACATAAGGATGACCCATACAAAATAAAGAGGTGCACAAGGAAATAGGGTAAGCCAAGTTTATGTATGTTTCCTAAAAGGGCACAATTTACTCATGACATACTCCTAAAATCTCATAACCTAACTCTTGGACATTCGGCTGCTTATAGTGATTTGCAGACATCACTCTGATACCACAACTACAGTGCCCCAAATCCTCATCACCTAATTATCTTAATCAAATAGTTTATTATTTATAAATGCCATATATTTCCTTTGAATTATTTTCACATTTCCTAAGTCTTCCAAAGTAGGAATAAGAAAGTACATTCACAAAGCTGTTTAATTTACAATACTAATCACAACATAGTTAGAGGTTTCTCGGAACCCAACATTAAGCGAACTTATCCAAAAGAGCATACAAGTGGCATGTTTTCCTTAAAATTTCTAGGCCTCGTACTAGTATGGAAATCACAATGAGCTTCTAGTTAGCTAGCCCTATGTGAAAGTACCAAGTCCCTCTTATACTTCTTCTACCCTCTGGCTTGTTCAGAGGAGGGCTATTCATTGATTTCTTACCTAAAAATGAAAACATCAAGATATTTTCAAAAGTGAACCGAAGCTCAATACGTATATCCCCACGCTGTAAAATACACTTCATTTTTAAGTTAGTTGGGTGCCACATTTCAAGTCATTATAGTTTAAAAATAGGGAAGAGAGAATGTGAATTAAACAGCTTTATTAGTTATTATCTGGAATTGGAATCCCATTGACATCTAAGACGATCATTAAGATGGGTGCACACTTCCCAGGCCGGCCAGAAAGCTTGAACTGAAGCCATGCAGGTAAACTGAAGGGCGTGAAACTTAATACTTGATAACTAATAGGGATCATTTAATTATCTTACAAAACATTGTTTCAAACTAATTCTTACATGAAAATTATATGAAATTTATATAATTTATGAATAGTGTGCGTTTTCAAAGAGTATAGGTAATAAACGTACCTGGGTTTTCGATGAAATCTTTCGAATCTTTTGTGAAAAGTGTTTGTTTTTGACTTGAAATGACAGAAATTGCCTCGCTCATCCTCCAAATGTCTAACTTTACAGTGAGTACGACTTTATATAATTTCATTAGATTTTTAGCTTAATAAGTAATTTGAGATTTTTTGGTTCTTATTTTAACTACTGATACACCCACCATCAGTTACTCAACCATAAAATGATTTTATTTCCTCTTTTGCTTTATTCTTTCTTCCAATATTGTTGTTGCTCCCTTTACTCATGTCATTGATGTTATAGTTGTTATATGATATGGTACACCTCATGATTATTAATATTAAGGTTACCATTGTTATCGTTATCATGATTATGGCTATCTATTGTTATCTTTATTATCGTTATTGTTATTGTAATTGCTATTATTAGTGTTGTTATTATTATTATTATTATTATTATTATTATTACCATTATTATTATTATTATTATTATTATTATTATTATTATCGTTGTTGTTGTTGTTATTATTATTGCTGGTGCTATTGCTGTTGTTACTCCCATTGTTGTCATGGTTATCACTAGAACTCACATCGTTGCTAGTTTTAGCGATTTATTAACAAATACTAATCCCAATACCAAGTATGTGGTTTTCGGACCTAAGTTGAAGGGCATTCATTTCAATATGTTTTTTTTTTTTTGTGTCCCAAAAATTTTTAAATAGTCCTTAACACATCCCTAATCCCTCAAACTTATCACTAGATCATGATGTAGGAATTAAGCTTTACAATTACTTTAATTGTACTACAATTAGTATCAAAGTTTACATGCCTAATTCATCTAAATCACCAAATTAATTCCAAAGTTTACATTAAGAATAGTCTTCTCAAAATATTTCAAAAACCATATTTCACTCCATCTTTTTCCTTCACTTCAAGCCACACAACACCTACAACCATTATCATTAATCCATATTTTCACTAATTACCAGTTCATTACTATCAACTAAGCCATAACCTCATGCTAATCTAATGAATTTCAAACCCCATAGTTGAGCCATTTCCCTCTTTTACTCCATCTCCAACCTTAAGCTCAAGCAACTATTTTCATGGCAACATCACACAACACAAGACACACATAAACCTTAGTAATTTTTTTAATAAAAATGCCACTCAAATTTATCAAAATTACATAAAGTCATATTCAACAACCAAACCCTAATACCATGCATCTACGCATGAACTCCCAAGCATCTCTAATCTCATACTCATCATGAAAATTCTAAATAACTACAAATTAGCATTTGCGTAATCTAAACAAATGTTTATTAAAAAAAAGACAAAAAATTAACAATGAAATTGGTAGGAATGATTATTAGGGAGTTAGGATTTCACCTTCCCGACTCCAATAGGCTCAAATTAGGAGAAGAGAAGAAGAGGTGATGGTGGTGGCGAAGGGGTGCGTTGTCGTATGGTGGTGATGGCAATGGCACTAATGCAATGATCAACGGTAGTTAAGAGAGAGAAAGAGAGAGATAGCAGGGAAGGGGTGGGAACACGAGGCCAAGAAGGGGGATCTAATGGGAACAAAGGGAGGGGGATTTGGTTTAATTTTGCTAATTTTTTTTTTATAAATTTGTAAATTGTGCTGATTTTAGCTCTACAATTTTCTATTTTTTTTCTTTATAACCCTTTTCTTTTTTTTCCTTAAACCTAGAGAATATTTGGGCCAAAATTCGGAATAGTTTTTTTTGGGCTATTCGTGGGATTTTCATGGTGTATTTAGCAAAATTATAAACATTACCTATCTTAATTAATTTATTTATTGCATTTTATTTATTCATTTTGTACATTATCACTATGGTTTTATTTATGAAATATAGACAAGATAGGTTGTATTTATGTATTCTATGATTACCCATTTTTATGAATAGGCTAATTTGTTGTATTCATGTATTTATTTATAATTTCTAAATGATTTAATAGAGAACATCAGCAAATTTCTCTTCGAGGCCACTTCATTGATACAACCTGCACCAATATAAATTATGCAAATGCTGAATTGAAATGTGGCGCCCAACTTAATTAACTTAAATAAAGATTAATTAGAATAATTAACATGGTTTAGGTTTAGGCCACTACACTATTTGTGGGGGAGAGAGCATTGACGGGAAAGTCAGAATACGAGGGAGAAAGGTGATTTGGGCCGAAGGGGCTAGGGGGAATATCACGTAAAAGAAAAGAATGCATATTTTTGTTTTTCTTTTTAATTTTTGATGGTAAAAAGGAAAGGAAGGAATTTATGGGCAAAATTATGGCTAGTTAGGGATTGGGCATATATTTGTGATATTGGTTATAGGATAAAAACAAATTAAAATTGAAGTCTAAAATTTTCAGAGGGGATCTAAAAACAATAAAAATCTAAATTTTATTAAATAAAATTAATATTTACTTTATTAAAAGCTTTGAATTTGGTTAGAAATAGGGAATTTTAGGTATGATCCAAAATTCTAACTTACATTAAGCCTCCCATATGAAAGTGCTACCTGCGAGCTCAAGCAGCTAACGATAAGTCTCAACATTAAAAAAATCATTTTGATTACACTTCAAGAATTATAAATATGAATTTTCAGAGTTTTATATTCTACCCCCCTTGAGAGGAGTTTCATCCTTGGAACTTCACAAATAGCCTAATCATAAACATCTAAATTCTAGGGTTTTACATCATACTGCTCTTTAAAAATGTTTTGTCCCCGAAACTTACTCATACTTGGTCTAGCAAATAGATGAGGGTACTTAGCTGCCTTTCCACTTTCGATTCCCATGCGCTTGTGGTATGGTTTTGCCCAAAGGACCTTCATAAGTGGAACCATTGTTGTATATATGTGAAATTTTGGTTTCGTTAAGTTAGTTCATGTCAGATTGTGGTAATGTCATTATTATTCGAATTGTGGCATTGTGCTTGTTGTCTCCAGTTTCTGCTTGATATTTGTTTAACCTAGAACTCAAGGTGGGGTCCAGCTAATTGGTTCAGCTGACTAGTATACTTGATTGGTTCAGCTGATCGATTCAGTAATGCACCAGTCTGTGAACCAGGCTACGGTCCCAACCCTTTTTAGACTTAACTGCATAACATGAACTTGGTGGGCATGGAAAAGGCAGGAAGGGAGTTAAATCCTTGTCCAATGTTAAATCATTACCTTTTAAATTAATAAAGTTATGTGTCGAGATTACAAGCAAGATTTCAAGGCTTCCTTCCTAATCAGCTTTGAACGAATTTAGCAAAGATGAAAGCACATGGTTGATTTGCAAAACCAAACTACTAAGTTATTTTAGTGAAATTAATTATGAGTAAGTTACAAACTAGTGGTTTCTGAAAATGACTTTTAAACATCTTTTTACGTGAAGCTAGAAGTTTATTTGGTCGGTAACTCATTTACAAGTTTTCTTTAAGATGAACATTGTTATGCTTTTCAGAACTTGGCTTTTACCATTATTCGGGCTTTGTTAGCTTTCTTAAAAATGGATACATTGTTGTGATATAACGAGAATTTTAACGTTAAATGTGTTTGAAAGTGAATTGCGTTTGACATATCTTGGGCTCGGAGAATAATACTAATATGATTAAACTTGGTCTCGAGAGTAGAACTTAGGATCTTGATTGGAGAAGGAATCCTATTTGTCTCTATCCTCATCAGGATAGGAGTCCATTAACTTTTGAAGGCCTTGGGAATACAAAAAGCCATGAGTCATGTCACTCACCTAATGAGGGCACTAACATGTGGATCTAATACCCTGAAAGTGATTTCATTACCTGTTATAAGTTAAAAGCTCCTCGATTCTAATTTATGTCGAGGCAAATATTAGGAAAAGTGCATGAAACTATTTGAAATAGGTTCTTATCAATTTATAAACAAAATTCTTTAAATATGAAGCAATTTATAATGAATTGACTTGGCTTGGATATATTATTGTTATCATTTTCGTGTCTTATTTTATGTTTCTTACTAAACGAATTTAAGTGGCAACTTGATATAGAATGTGATAAGCGGCGAGAATGTGCACCATTTCCCGGTAATTTGATAGCATTTCCTAGGGGATTGTGTGTTTAAGCACATGATTTGCATCCTTTTTTCCTATTTTATGCTCTGTTATGCTTCCTTGGTGCATTTTATAGGTTTTAGGCTCTTTTAACCCAACATTGACCCTCTTTTGGGAACATTTTTTAGCCACCACGGTGCTACCCCATCCCATATGCCCATGGAGCAAAGAAAGCAGGATGAACTCATGGCCAGAGATGACCACAGTGCGGTCATAGTGGCTGCTATAGTACATGGTAAGATGGTAAACTATGAGCGTCTTTGTTTTCCCTCGTTCGTGTGGCTGAGAAGGCTTGAGTTTTTTTCTTTAAAGGCATTTCTCGCTGTGAACAAAAGGACTACACTCAACCTAGTACTCATCTCTCATTAGTTTAATGTTTTTTTTCTTTTTTTTTTTTAAGAGAAAGAAGATTTGAAAAAAGGAATTGACAATTGAGATCAAAGGTTAAAAGATCATTTGGGAGCCTCCATCGTTGCTAAGCTTCCCCTTCCTTTTATCTCTTTTTGAACTCTAGTTCATTTGATTTAGATGTTAATTTGTTTAATCATGAGTGAGTAGTTTAATTCAATCTAGGGATTGGTTTACCGAAGTATTGATGTTGAATCTTTAATTTCTATTTCTTGTGCTCAATCTTTCATTCTTTCTTATGATTGTATTGATCTGAGTAAGTTTTGGCCAGATTGGCTTGTATATGGTAGATAGTTGAGTAAAGTACCAAAAGATAAAATTTATATTAGACCAGCGAGAAAGAACTTCATTTAGTGATCCTTAAAATAGAATTGTAAGTTGAGAGGAGACTCTAGCAATCAAAATCCATAACCTAGACCAAAGCGAGAGCACTTGAAAGAATGGTAATCAGATTAGTGTAGGCAATTCAGTTTATTTTGAAAGAACATATTAGGTTAAGTTAGATTGCAATTGCTTTAAACCATCCAAAATAGAAGTGAGTACATATTCAATCCAAAAATTCAGGACTTTAATTTGTTAAGACAAATATCCAGATGCTTTACTTTGATTGAATTTGCTTTGATTAAATTCACGAATAGCCAATTAGCATAGTTGAAACAACCCCCAAAAATTTGTTCGCGTGGCATTTTTGGTAGGACAAGACTCAGTAGATTGTGTTGGTCCCAGAGGATAATATTTTATCTTGACTATAACACTCGTAAGCTTGTGGGCTATGTCAAGCTTCTAGTGTCATTACCTAGGACCAAAATTTGTCAACTATTGAGTTAATCCTAAAGAATTGACTAAGCACTTTTCTTTTCTTCTACCTTTTACCTTTTTTATTATTTTAGTAGTGTTTGTATCAATGCCTGTATGACATTTTTTCCCTTTTATGTGAAGGCTATTTTCGTATGAACCAAATCTCGAGATTGAAAGGACTTTCTGTTTAAGAAGAAAGATGCAAAGGCTAGAAGAGCAAAGGTGCAAGGCATGCAATACTACTCATATGATAGCCGATGAAGATCGAAGGACACTTTGAGATTTCGTTACCCTAGGAGTCCGAGGCATCACTTCTAGTATTGCCCAACCAAATGTGGAAACTTACAATTTTGAGCTCAAACCGGTACTAATCTCAATGGTTCAATAATTGCAGTTTGGAGGTGCTCCAATACAGGACCCTAATCTTCACCTCTTGGTCTTTTTGGATATGCGCAACACATTGAAACTGAATGGAGTTTCTATCGATGCCATCAACCTTCACCTATTTCCCTTTTCATTAAGAGATAAGGCATAGGCATGGCTCCATTCATTTCCTCTGGGTTCCAGCACAACATGGGATAAGCTTATAGAGGCCTTTCTTCCTGAATTCTTGCCAACTAGCAAGACAGAAAGTTTGAGAAACCAAATCCCTACCTTTGCACAAATGGACGACGAGATGCTCTGCGAAGGATGGGAGCGATTTCAGACTTATTGCACTTGTGCCCCCACCATGGCTTCAAAAATGGATGATTGTGCAAACTTTCTACGATGGAGTTACTCAACTCATATGATCTACTACAGATGCGGCAGCGGTTGGCACCTTGACGAACAAAACAGAGGATGAAGCCTATAATTTGATTGGGGAGATGACTCTTAACAACTTTCATTGGTCCAATAAAAGAGGCCAACCTAAGCGGGTTAAAGGTAATCCTGAGGTTGATGCTTTTACTTTACTTTCTGCTAAAGTAGATGCTATGACTTAAAGATTGGATCATTTGAATGTTGATGTGGTAAATTCAAGTGCCCCTCCCTTATGCAAAATTTGTGCTTTTGTTGATCGTTTAACTATAAATCACCATGTTGGGAGTCCATTTACCCAAGACACTAGTGACCAAGTCGACTAAGTCAACTACAACCCGAGATCGACCAATGACCCTTATTCCAACACCTACAATTTAGATTGGAGGAATCATCTAAATTTTTTATAGAGGTCTGCCCATCCCAATATGCCACAAATGAATGCTAGGCCATCGTCGGATTTCGAAGACCTCCCTCTCCCCAACAAGCTTCATAAAAGTGTAACTTAGAGGCACTGATGGAGAGCATGCTTATGGTGCAAGAAAAGCAAGATGAGTACATAAAGCAATTACACTCTAAGGTTGATGTGTGCTGACTACTCATAAAAAGATGTTGGAAGCCTAAATTGCCTAATAAGCTAGATCTTCACCTACACCTCCTTGTGGACATCCTAGTAAGTCTGAGCCCAACCCTAGAGAGCATTGCAATTTTGTTATCTTATGAAGTTGATTAGAGGGTTCTAAGGGTGCTAGGATTGAGGAGGATGGTGAGAAGAACCATGATGAGAGTAACAAGTTTCAGACGTCAAAGCCTTTTACCTTAATAGCTTAGATGCCTCCCTTACCTTTATTGATTAGCATGAGACTATAGCTTTAGGTGAGGAGTGTAGTGCTGTGGTTCTAAATCAAGTTCCTGCTAAGCTTCAGGACCCCAACAACTTTTGTATTCCTTGCTTGATAGGACATGCAAGTATTGACAAGGCTTTGTGTGATCTTTGTTCAGGTGTTAGTTTGATGCCCTATTCCATTTTTAAGAAACTTAACAAAGGAGCATTGCAACCTAGCACTATTTCACTACAATTAGTGGACATCTAAATCAAGTTCCTGCTAAGCTTGAGGACCCCAATAAACTTTGTATTCCTTGCTTGATAGGACATGCAAGTATTGACAAGGCTTTGTGTGATCTTTGTTCAGGTGTTAGTTTGATGCCCTATTCCATTTTTAAGAAACTTAACAAAGGAGCATTGCAACCTAGCACTATTTCACTATAATTAGTGGACAGTTCTATGATGTACCCCTTGGGTGTTTTGGAGGACGTTCCCATAAAAGTGGGTGATTTCTTTGTGTTTGTTAATTTTACAGTTTGTGACCTAGTCTAAGATGCCTATGCCCAAATTATTCTTGGGCAGCCTTTCTTAGCCACTGTGGGTTGCAAAATTGATGTTAGGGAGGCAGTTGACATCTGATGTGAGGAAGCGCCATGCTGAATTTGGTATGTTTAAGGACCTAGCATCTTCCTCCTCTTCATTTTCTTATAGTGGATATGATTTGGTTATCCCTGATGAGTTTATGGAGTCATTTGATGTACATCCTAATGATCCTCATTTGCTTCACTATAAGTCCACTAAGGGCCAAGGACTTGATTGTGCTAAGGTGGATTTTGTTACCAATTTGCCACTTATCGTAGCCAAGGACGAGCCCTATGATGTTAGTGAGGGTTCCTTAAGTGATTACTGTAGGTTTGAAAGAGTATTCGTGTCTTTGCCATTTTGGATGGCATTGAGTATGACTGTAATTTGGGAGTTGAGTTTGGTAGTGGTTTGTCTGGAGGTGTCCCATGTAAGATAATTTTCTATGCAAACCTCAAAATTTGGCGTTATCTGCTACTTAAAAAGCACCTTCATCCCGTCTTCTTAAGGTGATTCCCTCTTTTGGAAGAACTTAGAAGTCTGTGAAAAGGGACAGCCAGGAGTTATGACACCCATTTCCTCATCGGTTGTTCCCTTTCACCCAGTTACTAAAAAAGGATTTGAGGTCTCGACTTTAAATGAACACTTTTCTTCAGATGCAACCTAAGCATTCTCTTGTTTTCTTTTCTTGACATATGTAGATTCTAGGGTGTTTTCATTTTCTAAGAAACAAGAAACAAAAAAAAGGAGGAAAATGAAAAGAAAGGAAAAAAAATAAGAGAAAAACATCAAGGTTAGCAACCAGTCATTACCGCGGTTTGGGGATGGTAGATTCCCCAAACCATGATGCAAATACCTTCAAAAAAAACAAAACAAATAGAAGAACTACTTTGGCAGCGGCCACCACAAACAGTTCGTGGTGCTCACCACGATCCGTGATGAGCCACTGCGGGCCACAGTTAGGCATTTTGATTGTGAAACTCCTTCTTCAACCTTTCACTTTCTTCTCTTACTTGACATACTCTCTCTCTGCCTGCCTCCTCATCTCTCTAAAATCCTCTATTAACACACCTCTCAACATTCCATTTTCCAACCATTTTTCACTCAACTTGTCCCAAAATTTCTCCCTTTTCTCTTCTTTTCTTCAAATTTCCTTTTTTCTCACACAAATTCCCACTTCTTCTTCTCTCTTTATCCATCATTTCAACTTTGTGTACCTTCTTCACCATTATCATCCATTCACTACAACAAAATCCTTTTTTGTGGAAATTTACTTGTAACAATTTTAAATTTGGCACAAATTTATAACTTTTTTGTCGAAATTATGGCCACGTAAAAATTGCTGCAAAAATATGACTTTGTTTAGGGTAATTAAAGTTGCCACAAAATATATATTTATTGTGGCAAAGAAATAAAGTTGCCAAAAAACCTACCTTATAAAAATTGAGTTTTAGTCCCCCTCGGAAAAAAAGGACTTAACTTTTAGAGGGAAAAGCAAAAATAAGTTCCGTTCTTTTTTTCACCCTTTTCTCCCTTGACTAAAATATTTTTAGGTTTGACTCTAATATTCTAGGTTTTCTTGTATTGTCAGCCAAAACCCACTTTCATCTCTTGCAAATCAATCTCCATGCTTGATCGAGTGATACCTTCACATTCTCTACCTTCACTAGTCATAATCTGCCGATGTTTTCTTCTAATCCAAGCTTCTATATCTCAATCCAACTTTGAGCAGTCAATTTCAATTTGGTAAGTCTTTCTCTAACTGTTTTTTAGTATAAATCGTAAATATAATCAAATTGTAATTTGATTATACATCTCGTTTTGCACCTGCAGTGACTCAATTATTCATACATCTAACAAACCTTTACTTCTTCATTGTTGTTTCTTGTTCAATTGAAGGTATTTATTCTTTCTCCCTCTCTTCAAAAGTATGATGATGCTGATATTAGGTAAAGTGGATGATTTTTTTCTTTATTAATTCCAACTAGTATGCGAAAGACATCTGTTGAGTTTTGTAATTTTGGATATTTGAAGAACTTTGTTGATTGGCACAGAATATTTGCTTAAGGAGATGGAATTTTGGATGCAATTTTTTCAAGCTTTTCTTTGTTCCAATTTCTATGTGAAAGTGATGTACTCAATTTTATAATTTTGGGTATTCAATGAATCTTGCTGATTTGTACACTATATTTGGCTAAAAAGATGGAATTTTTGATTTGGTTTTCATTTTTTTTTTGGTTTCTATTTTCTCTTGTCGGGTTTGTTTTCTAATTGAAAGATCAGTTGACATTGTAAGAGGAAGTATTAAGTAGAATTGTGATATTGACTAGTCATTTGGGTCTTTATAAAATTATATATTAGATGGATAAAACGTCATGTGGAAGAGAGAAATATATGTAAATGTACCATGCTGAATAAAAGTTCTATGAAATGGATTTCTGGTGGTCCTCATGATACTGAGATTTTACCAAATTGTTTATTCTACATAGATGAACTAATAAATGATGTAGTAGTATTGCTAAAAGAAACTAAGGGAGGTGGTTGTTGACCTATTAACTAAGGTAGAGACCTTGCTAGGCCAAAGAAGTGTCTGTCTAATTTCAATAGTAGGAGCAGCAAAGCATAGTGGCATTCATATACAAGTAAATTGTAAATCTCTTAACTCTTTAGGCAAGGGAAAGCCATGTTTATTTCTTTAAATGAACTATCATCAATACCATCAAGAACTAGACGTTTCACATCAAGAAGCTCTAACCTCGGGTCAATAAGGGAGTCACTTTAAACCTTATATTGAGTTCATTGAAAGAGCAAATCATCAGGTCCCGCCATACCAAAATTAAACCCAAGGACCTTGTTTCTTACATAAACGTTCATCCCTGATTCTTTCTCGTATTTGTATTTATATGGAATAAAAGGGGATTATCTACCCTGTAATTTATTTCGACTAAATTGGTTTCTCCTTTTTCCTGAGAGGTTCATGAGAATTAGATTTGGCTAAATGTTCCTTGCATATGCAAGTCAAGATGGATGAAATACAATGGATTTTATTTGTTTATGATCACTGTTGATAATTCAAATTCAAATTTGCAATGGTCTTTTAAAAAAAAAAGGAATTGGTTGTCATTTTTGCTTCTTTCTTCTTGTTGTTTATCCTATGTTTTGCTGTGTTGGTGCTGCTGCTATTTGGGCTCTGTTCTGTTGTTGTTACAATTCTGCTATGCTGTTACTGTTATGCCATTGTTACAGTTCTGCCATGCTGTCACTATTCTGCTGCTACTAGAGTTCTATTGTGCTTTTATTGTTCTGTCGTTTGTACAATTCTATTGTGTTGTTACTTGCTGTGCTGTAATTGGTTTACAGCTCTATTGTATGTACATGTGTTGTAGCCCTGTTGTCATTGTTTTGCTGTTCCACTATTGTTGTATGCTATTTTGGTGTTTGCTACTAAATGTTTGCTGATTTACCACACTACTATGGTGGAGGACTGACAGCTTCATCCAAAATTAAAAAAGAAAAAGGAAATAAGGATTGGAAAATAAGAAACCGCCATGTGATGTACAAGTAAGATTTGCTTAATTTGAGTTTAGGTTTATGAAAATAGATATTACAAATATTACATGAAAGCTTCTTACTACATGATCCCCAGTTGTTGTTGCCAAACTATTAGCCTTTGTTTAAATGCATTCAATGTTATATACATGATATGGACAATTGTAGTTATATCTCTACTATTTCTAATGATTACATTTTTTTTTTGTAGAGGGGGGGAGGCACTTTACTACATTAGTTATGTTATACCATGTTTTCCTGCAATAATGATTATTAAAAAAATCATTTATTAATCCATATTATTAGAATTTACATTTTGTTTTATATTGATCATTCTACGTTTTAAATTTAAAGATGAATAGGGATCAGAGTTGGATCAATTGGTAGGCTTATAACCATAGGAAACAGGAAGAGTACATTGTTGGGGTGAAGGAGTTTCTTGATTTTGCTTTTGCTCATGCTGGCAAAGAAGGGAAACTAAGATGTCCTTGTGTCAATTATGATAATTATAGTCATCATGATCATAAAACTCTTTTCATTCACTTGATGAATCATAGAATATTAAGACATTATAGTACATGGGAATTTCATGGAGAAAATATTGCTCTTGAAGAACATATTAATTCCAGTGGAAAGGATAGGAGTAATGGAGAAGACAAACAATTGAAACGTGTCTAATTAATCAAGAAGATGTAGATGAAACATTTGTCATGGTACATGATATTGCAAATATTAGCGCATCTGATATACTAGAACAGGTTGAGGGCATACCCGACCTCGAAATTGGCAAGTCTCCTAAATTACTTAAAAAATTTCGTAGGTTGATAAGAGATGCAGAAAAGGAGTTGTTTCCTAGATCAATTTTCCAAATTAGAATGTATGGTACATCTTCGTCATATAAACTACGTTATTGGTTGGAGTGATAAATCCCTAATAATGATCCTTGAGTTGTTGAAGAAGGCATTTAATTTTCATGACACTTTTCCAAAAAAAAGCTTACGAGGTAAAAAAAAAATATACACATGACCTTGGCTTGAGCTATGTGAAGATTGAAGCATGTGAGAATGATTGCATACTTTACAGAAATGAATATAAGGATTTAGAAAAATGTCCCTGATGTAATCATCGTAGATGGAAGGATAGAAAGGAAGAGGGTGATAACAGTGATGAAGAGAATGAGAAAATATCTAATGGGAAGAAGATACCTTATAAGTGCTGCATTGCCTTCCTCTTATTCCAAGGTTATAAAGACTTTTCATGTCATCCAAAACAACCTCTCACATGCGATGGCATAAAGAGAACTGTCGTGATGATGGGATGCTAAGGCATCCCGCTAATGCAGAGGCATGGAAGTCATTTGATGCTTCTTTCCTTAATTTTGCATCAGATCCTTGCAACATCAAATTGGGTTTATGTAGTGATGGATTCACACCTTATGCAGACATAAACTCAACTTATAGTATTTGGCCTGTTTTTATAGTTCCTTGCAACGTGCTATATTAGATGTGCATGAAAAAGCCATATATCGTATTAAATATGATAATTCTAGGCAAAAGAGGCCTTAGAATTGATGTCAAAGTGTACTTGCAACCGTTAATTAATGAATTGATTACTTTATGGGATGTAGGTGTGAACACCTGTGATGCTTTCAAAGCTAATAATTTCTTATTGCATGCTGCATTATTTTTGACAATAAATGACTTCCCTACTTAAGGTATTCTTTCTGAATGGAGCACTAAAAGAGCTTTAGCTTTTCTGATTTGCCATAAACATAGATGTTCACGTTATTTACCTCACTAGAATAAGCAATGTTATATAGGTCATCGAAGAGTTTTAAAGCTAAATAATTGGTGGAGATATGATAAAAAAAGATCATTTAATAACACTATAGAAGTGGATCCTCCTCCTAAAGAATTATCTAGAGAAGATGTACTTAAGGAGATTGCCAATCATGAGAATATCACATTTGGTAAATTTGGGGCAAAAGCAAGTGAACCAAGCCAAAGTTAGTTTATAATTGGGAGAAGAAAAGCATTTTCTTTGGACTACGTTACTGGCGATAAAACTTTGTTTGTCACATCTTAGATGTAATGCACATTAAAAATAATATTTGTGAAAGCATTTTGGGGACACCCATGAATGTGCCAGGAAAGACCAAGGATAACTTGAAAAGTCGTCTAGATTTGGTAGCAATGGGAATTTGGAAGGATCTGCATCCTAAAAAGGTTGGGGACAAATACCAGATTCCAAGAGATGTAAGCAAATTTTTAGCACATTTGAAAGTTCCAGGTGGCTGTTCCTCCAATATAAGTCAATGCTTTAACGTTCATGACGGAAAAATAATAGGAACGCAAAAAAATCACGATTGTCATGTTCTTATGTGCCCGTCCCTAAATCATGTTTACTTATTTAATTAAGGGATGTTATTAATTTTTCACATTAATTTATCTCATTCAATCATCTCATGTTGGGAGAATTCATTTTAGGCTCCACTTTGCAATTTGAGTTTCATTTATTGTAATAATTTTGCGCGAATCGATATTAGGCCCCCGTAAATATGATTAGGTAACAAAATTATTTCTAATAATGTCACAAAAATTTAATTTTTAACCATGCAAAATTTTGGGCCCAAATTCATTAAGTTTAGCCCAATTCATTTGGGCCCGATTTGCAGCCTGATTCAATTTGGGCTCAAATTGTGGCCCGAAAATTTTAGTATAATTAAATTAAGTTAATCACCATCATTTGCACTAATTTTTGATTAATGAAAAGCTACCTTTTGAGGTGAAAAATTCAACTAAGTGTATATAATGCATTTCTAGCCTCGTAAAAGAAGCAAAAATCACAAACTCATCTTCCCCTTCTGTCTCCTCCACAACCAGCCACTTTGCTTGCTGCTGTGTTGCCGCCACTGGCCCCCCATTAGACTAGCCACCACCAGCTGTCCACCACCAGCAGCTCAGCCACCATCCCTGTAATAGTCCAACCCTAAATTATATTTATTCCTTTCATTAATATATGTGATTAATTTCGTCACATTTAAATCATCATTTTCTTTGTTATTTCAAATGGGAAAATCTAATGGGCCCTCACCTTGAAATTCGGGTTTTTGTTTTGTGAAATCATCGATATTAGGCCTTGATATTTACGAATTAAGCGATTTAATTATTTTTATGGCAATCACAAACATTTTGGAAAGGAAAAAAAAAAATTTTTTCGCAAACGCGCTCGGTTTCAGTCCTTTTCCAAACCCGAGCCCGTTTAAGGTCGATTTCGACCCAACAAGTCTTGAACCTCATTTGTTTAGCTAAACTCTCTTAATTAAGCCTTAATTAAGCATGATAATTTTGACTTTTCTACCTTCATTTTCAGCCAAGTAAAATCCCCATATAAATTGCAAAAATTTACACTTAACCTCATTCTTAACCAAGCTTTCAAGAGACTTTCTCTCTCTTCCCTCTCCTCCTTCTCTCTCTACACGGCCAAACAGCAGCCTCTCCACCATTTCAGCCACCTTTCAACCACCAAAAACCCACAAAACATCCCCCACTCACCACCCCCAAACACCCCTTTCACTTCCATAAGCATCAAGAATCATTTCTACCACTTTTTCAAGCACAAAGTGAGTGTTCTTTTCACCCCTATGCTGATTTTTGTTTTTGATTCTTGATCTTGTTGATTTTTGTTTCTTATTATGGTTGTTTTGGTGATAAATTATGCTTTTTTTGAGGTATTAAGAATCATCTTGTTGATGGATTATGGTGGAGATGAAGTTAGGGTTAGGGTTTCATCTTGGTCATGCAAGCTACTTGTTCAAGTGATGTTTATTGCTTGTTTTATCCTTGGTTTTGCTTATGATTTAATATATTGAAGTTTGTTATGGGGTTTATGGTATTTGGAAAAGATGGAAGTGAGTTCAAGTTGACCCAAAGTTAGGGTTTTGTCCAAAATGCATGATTTGGACCGACTAATGTTAAATTTGAGGTGTGTGTGTATATGTGACTAAAAAAGGAGTTTTATTTGATATGAATATGAAGAGGAATTATGTATGGTGTTTTTGTATGGGGTTGGGATGTACCAAAGTGTATTTACATACCCTTAAGAAAGAGTTTGAGTTGAGGATTGGTGAAATAAATGAAGGAACACACTAAAGCAGTGCTGCTGGAATTTTCAGAAAAACAAGACAGTTTTTGAAATGAAACTGGTAATGATCGGCCCATCCAAAAAGTCTGATTTTTGGTGGGTAGATAGTTCAGTGTGTTAGCTTTAAAATGGCTCTTGAATCGCATTAATCCAAGGTCTGTGGAGAAAGTTATGGTCATTTTACCGAACCTGTGTAGGGTGGGCTTAAAACTGACATGTTGGTGTTCTAGCCCCATTTTGAGAACCCTAGCATGGGAATCATGTTTTGTGTCCTGGATGAAAGTTTTAGAGGCCTTCCTAAGCTATTTATATTGGGGTCTTACTTCTCATTTTGAGGTTGGGACTATAAGTTGTGGATTATTCTTCCCATACCCTCCTTTCAAACCTTAATGCTCTAAACTTGCTACCATGTCTTAAATCACATTTCTATGATTTATATCGTCATCATTTTGGTTAATCATTGAACTGATGTGTAAAAGTTCTTCATAACCCAGTTTTATTTAAAATTATCCATTATAAAAACAAGATCGTTTCTGACCTCATGTTCCTGTAATGAACTTTTGAGCAGAATCAAGGCCTAAGCTTTCATTTTCTTCACTTTAGTGCATCTCATTCCTCTGTGAACTAACATTTAAAACTTCCAGGTACATTCATTGCCTGTATCTTTAGTAATTAGCATGCATTTATCAAAGTCATAATATTTTGGTAAGCACATTCAATGAATCATTTTAATCAGTGCTTCATCACATCATTAGTGACCCCGTCAGTTATCAATTACAGGGCATTGCCCTCCAGTTATCCGCGCGGCTTCAGGCTAGGTCCCTCGGTCGGCTTGGCACGTGTACACCTATTCATAGATCGTAATAGTTACTAAGGGGTGCACTAACAGATAATAATTAGCAATGCAGTTTTATATGCATCTCATTCCCTGTTTCCACTTAAAATGAATTACAAGCGGGCCCTAAATAACTTTTTAATGAACCTTTAACAGTACAGGGATGCATGTACTGAGCTTTGGCTCACAGTTCGAAATATTTTTATGTTTTGTTTTAGGAAAATGTTCAGTGAACCACCCTGAGGCGGGCAGGGAGGCCGGAGGTGATAAATGAGATAGAACCATTCATGTGGTTGACGATGTGGGAGAGCTAAGATGCTATCTTGGCATATTGTGATGTATTTTGATGTATTTTGGAGTGCCTAATGTATATTTAAGTTAAATTATGTATTTTGATGTTGCGACTGTATTCCTAAACCTAGTTATGTAAGTTGGTGTTATCCTTGGGATGTTAGAACCTTTTTGTATATAACTAAATGGTTTGAGTGTTTATGATGGTGTATACCCTATTATGGGGTAACCTTTGGGTTATGGCAAGTTCTCATGTTTAATGGAAGCCTTGTCCTTCATGGACGGCAGTAATGCCCCGTTCATTAAATTATTGTATCTTATTAATAACCTTAAGCAGATGAATGCAGGCAATTAATCATGTATATTTGGCGTGTTACAATCCCCTCTCAACCCCTACCCTCATCAACCACTTTTCCCACCTCTTTTCTAGGCAATGAAGTGAGTAAACCCTGTCCTTATTCTTGTGGTTTTTTTTTTTTGTGTGTTAGTTTTGATTCTTGTTTTGTTATTTTTGATGGTTGATTATGTTGTTTTGATTAAAATAAGAGCTATTTTGGTGTTTTAATTGTTGGGGAAGCTTGGGAGCAAGTGGGAGTTGAGATTGTTCATGGTCATGCAAGTTCAAGCTTAAGTGATGTGTATGGGTTGTTTTGTATTTATTTTGGCAATGTTTAGCATCATAAATTATTATTGTGGTTTTGCTATGGTTTTGATTGAGTTAAAGGTGAACCCAAGTGGGCCAAAAGTTAGGGTTTTGATGATTACATAAGGTTTAGCTTTCTTTTAACATCTGGCATGTTATTTGTGAGTGTTTGATTGAGAATTCAATCTTTGGTGTGTCTTTCAACTTGAAAAAAAAAATAATGTGGTGTGATTTTTGAAAAAGGGTGGATTATGAAAATTTCTCCAATTGATTATAAAGGGTCGTTTCGCTAATTTATGCAAATAAATAAGATCATGGGTGTGTTTTGAGTGGATTTGAGAAAGAGAGGAATTGAAATTTGATGTGGATGATTATGGAGTAAAATTGAGTATTATGGCTTTGTACGGTGCTGGAAAGGACCCAATCTTTATTCCCTGATTTTAAGGAATGATTTTAGATGGGGGTTTATGTGAAAAGAAATGAGAAAGCAAAAGCAATGTGGCTGTAAACTAGCAGAAAACGGCATCACATTGCCAATAAACTGGTAATGATCGGCCCAGTCAAAAATTATGATTTTTGGTCAAAGGCTAGATTAGTGAGTTGGCTTTCAAATGAATTTTTAATCGCCTCAATCTGAGGTGTGTGGAAATAGTTATGATCATTTTACTGAGACTACGCAGGATAGAACTAAGATGTGCACAGTTGCGTTCTAGCCCAATTTGAAGAACTGCATTGAGGGAATTGCATTTTGTGCTATGAATGAAAGTTTTGAGGGACTTTTTAAGCTTTTCATATTGGAGTTTTAGGTCCCAACTTGAGATCAAGGGTGAAAGTTATGAATTTTCTAAGGTGGATCTTAAATCGATAACAACCTTGATTGTACTTAGAATTTTATTTGATTTGGAAAACTAAGTTGTATAGCATGTGCAAAGAAATTTGAGAAGTGGGGAGATTGATAACTCAAGATCAGTGTTTATTGGTCCAAACTAGTGTATTTAAAGTTAATTTGAACCTACCACTATTCCAATTTGTCTTAAACCTTTATTAGCCATCTCAGAATGTCAAAACAAAAATTCACGTTCAATTATGACCCCCAAAGTCTTTCTTTTGTGATCCCGATTATTCTACCTTGATCAATTTTACTCTGCATTCTTCTCTTTGAGCTAAATTACCCTAATTCATTTAGCTTTCAAATTATTTTGGTGAAACTTATCTTCTATGGAATTATTTGAGTTACGGATGCCTTTTAATGAACTTCCATTACAGTTACAATTATGAACGTCAGCATTGTTACCCAATTACATATACTTATAATTATATTTCTTAAATAGAATTGGGGCCTAATCTATCGTTTCCCTGGTGGCTTCAAGCCAGTTCTCGATTGGCTTGGCAGGTGTACTCTTATCCATAGATCCCAAAAGTTACAAGGGGCTCACTACCAAATAATAATTAGCATTGTAGTTTTAGATTTATCTCAGTCACTGTTTTAACTTAAAATGAATAGCAAAGTGGGCCCAACCAATTTATACAATGATCGTTTCACCATACGAGAATGCATGTACTGAGTTTGGGCTCACAGTTCAAAATATTTTTCATGTTTTGTTTTAGGCAAATGACCAGTGAGACGCCTTCATGATAGCAAACTAGCTGGAGAAATAAGTTGAGCAAGGGATCTGGATGGATCAAAAGTAATGTCATAAATGTATAATTTAGAGCTTGAGATCTTTAGTTGATGGAGATGTAAACTTTGTGGTAACGGCTTAGTTGTGATGTTCATGCTAGTTATGATGTTAAATGCATACGAGTTTGATTTATGCTCAATTGTATCCTCTCTAGAGTATTTGGTTTAAGCCTTATCCTTTGACACCCTGATCATTAGGTTTATCATCTCTATCATTGAATTTATTGGTCTATAATTCAGATATTTATAAAGGAGAATGCAAACAGTGAAACATATGAGAGCGTTACAGATTTTGGTATCAGAGCGAGTTTTGATCTTCCATGATGGGATATGGAGTATGGAGAGTAGAGATTGGAGGTCGATAAGGTTGTTTAGTGAAGGTTATTAATATATCATTAGAGATTTATGGCATTAGAGATTTATGACAGTAGAAATGCCTGTTTATCTCTCCCATGTTCTTCACTTATATTCCTTCTTGTTAGATGGATCCATATGCGGTGAATATGATGTCAGGCACTTTTGTGGCCATTCACATATCTTTACTATATGCTAGTGTGGTATCCCATATGAAGACCCCATTCCTGAGATTCATAGTGTCATAGCCCATACATGTAGGCTGTTGTGGGCCTTATTTACAGTTGGCCCTTGGGTCGAGTTTAGGGCCCGATATCATGACTTTATGATGACTCAAGCCTAGGGATGGGATGAACTTAGATTTTAGTTTCTCGAGGCTTGGGCTAACATTATCACTGAGCTATTATTAAGGGAGGAGTTTGTGCCTAGAGGGAATAACATAGACATTCTGCAGTACATATTTTTAGTGCACTTTCCCCCACCATCACCACCTGTGCTGGGTGCTCCTCAACCGTTTGACAACCCAAAGCTATCAGGACCTAGAGAGGGGATCCTATATCTGATGGATCAAATGAGGTCCACATTGTTACGGATCTTCTTAATACACCATAGTTTAGCTCTGATGGTGATCTCATGGAAGACTCAAAGAAGGACCCAGAAATGAAAAGAGCTTCAGCTTGATCATGATGATGAGGATGTAGAGATTGGTGCTTCAGATAATAGTTTTGACTCGAGAGGAGAGCCTGGGGATGAGTCTGACATACATTATAATCCTTCTGGGGATCAATAAATTGATTTATATTATATGTTGACATCTCATATAGATTACTTTATGAGCCCACACGTATATAGTATAGCCAGTTGGATAGATGAATTTTGTGCAGGGTATGACATTGCATATAGTTAGACAGGTCTTTCCAATTGTTTTGGCTAGTCCCGCCTACTTCTGGGTATGTGGTGGACTTCATCTATTCTAAGTAGTGTTTTAATTAGGAGGTAGGTGAAAAGGTTTACCTTCGATGGTCAGTCAGATGTGATATTCTCTGTGGAACCATGTATATGTATGTACACGAATTATGACAATGATACAATGAAGTTTTGTGTTATGTTTTAACAAAACTTGGGCTACGCTAGTTGCTTCTGTTGTATAAGTGTATCTTATGTGTTGGTTGTAGTTGGCTCACTTAATTACTCAGAATGAATGGATAGTTAAAATACAAGAATATGTGTAAAACAATGCAGAAACACACATAGAAGAAAATTCAGATCATGGTCAAGGGTCAGGTGACCAAGTTTTGTTTAGTGTACCAATAACCCTTAGTGGAATGCCCTTAATTTCCCGTAAGTTGGTTAGCAATATGGAAACTCTAACTATTAACAGACTATGGTGTCTGAGCTTATGAAACGAATAGTCCCAACACCTTCCAAAATCCTTCATAAAGTCAATAAATTAGCAGATAGGGTGGCCGCTGCAATTCTAATGTTTATGATGGAAAGTATGACCCAATGGAACTTGAAGAATGGATCAAGGGATGGAGCAAATTTTTATTATAGTAGAGGTTTCACAGGATAAAAAGGTGAACATTGGCATGTTTTACCTAACTAGTGAAGCCGATATTTGGTGGAACACTATTAAGTATAAGCTCTTAGGGCCTGACTTCACTTGGAGTAGATTTCTGGAAGAACTGAGAGCCAAATTCTACCCAGTTGTGGTTCAACAGTAGAAGGAGAAAGAATTTATGGAACTAAAGATAAGCAGTACTATGACTCGGATGCAGTATGCTAGCAAATTTACAGAACTACCCAAGTTTGTTCCAGGGTTTATGTTATCTGAAAGGGTGAAGATGAGAAGATTTGAAAAACGATTAACTTTCTATATTTGCAACCAGCTAGCTGGTCAATCAATTCTTACCTATCAAGAGTTATATGAGCGAGCAACTAAAGTGGAGCGAGTGAAGGCTGAGTTGAAGGCCTTGAACCCGATTAATCAGAAGAGGAAGCGGACTGAGCGAGGAGCTCTGAGTTAGAGTGTGAACCAGAAGAAATCTTCTCCCTCTCCTCCTAAGAGTTGTCCTGCAGGCTCAGCAGAGCCCTGTGGAAAATGTAGAAAAACAAATCACACCACATCTGAATGCCGAGTAGGAACCAACAAATGCCTGTGGTGTGGTAGGTAGAGCACCTCATTGCTACCTGTCCCTGAAGACTGAAGGCTGTAGACAAGGGCTCCCACCTTCAAGGCCCATAGCTATAGGAAGGCTTACGTGTCGAACAAAAAAGAAGCTGCCAGCTCTGGTACGATAGTCACTGGAGCTCTCTTTTTAAATTCAAATTCATTTTGTGTATTATTTTATTTGGGTGCTACTCATTCATTTATATCCACCCGATCTGCCTTGTAAATGAACCTGGAGGGTAAGAGGACAGAAATCAATTATAGAATCAAGTTACCCAATAACTCTAGAGTTTATTACCCTATCTCTTATAAACTTATTCCAATTACTATTGGTAGGATAGTATTCCCTTGAGTTTTAATTCAATTTGACTCGTCGAACTTTGATATTATCGTGGAAATGAGTTAGTTGTGTACTTATAGGGCCAAGATAAATTGTGAATGGCTTAAGCCTATTTTAAGGGATGAACGAGGGAGCGAAATATGTTTTATAGGTAAAGAGAAGAAATACCTTGTCCTTAAATTTTGTTATGAAAGCAAGTGAGCTCTTATATCAAGAATATATTGAGTATTAGTGTTATAGTATTGACACTCAACCACAGGAAGAAGAAGTAGAAGATATCCCTGTAGTTTATGAATTTAGAGTTGTTTTCCTAAAGAGTTATTGGGACTGCCCCACAAAGAGAAATTGATTTTGAGGTTGAATTAATCCCTGGTGCCCCACCTATCTTTAAAACCCTATATCGTATACCCCCAATAGAGCTTAGAAAACTGAAGATTCTATTAGAAAAGCTATTACAGAAGGGATTTATCAGACCAAGTGTGTCACCATGGGATACCCTAATTCTATTTGTAAAGAAGAAGGATGGAACCTCGAGGTTATGTGTCTATTACAGAGAGCTGAACACAATTACCATCAAGAATAAATATCCATTGCTCTAAATAGATGGCTCATTTCATTCACTATAAAGAGCAGGCAGATTTTCTAAGATTTATTTGAGATCAGGATACAATCAACTTAGGATTATACTTGAAGACATTCTTAAAACTACATGTAGGACTAGATTTTGTCACTATGAATTTAGCGTGAAGCCTTTTGGCTTGACCAATACCCCCGGGTATCTTATGAATAGAGTTTTTAGACCCTATTGGGACAAGTCTTATGGTGGTATTTATAGATAATATCTTTAATTACTCCAAAGACAGAGACAAACACATTACCTATTTGAGAATGGGGTTGCAATCCTTAGGGAGCATCAATTACATAGCAAATACAAGAAGCATGAGTTTTGGTTAGAAGAAGTGGAGTTTTTAGGACATGTGATTTCAAAGGAAGGGATTAAGGTCGATTTGCAGAAGGTGAAAGCAGGTACAAAGTCCCCAAGGCTCACCAATATTACTGAGACTAGAAACTTTTTGGGTTTAGTTAGGTATTATCGAGTTTTGAAAAGGATGTGCCGAAGATCATCTTCTCTGACCAATTTGTTAAAGGAAACTACTAAGTTAGCAAGAAGATAAAATGGTAGCTTATGCCTCCGGATAGTTCCAGCCTTATGAGAGAAATCACCATATGACCCAGGATTAGCGGTTGTGGTTTTGCACTGAAAATTTGAAAGCACTATTTGGATGAAGTACCTCGTGAGATCTATATTGATCATCAAAGGTTGAAATACATTTCAACTCAGGAGAAGCTCAATCTGAGACAAAGGCACTCATTAGAATTGCTTAAAGACTACAACTTGCGGAACGAATATCACCCAGGAGAGACAAATAATATGCAGATGCCCTGACAAGGAAGGCACAACATACCCCTAACACTGTAGCCATTACTAAGTTGAACCTCTCAAGAGGGCTTGAGAACTTGAATGTTCAATTGGTGTTATATGGGCAAGCATCTAAAAATATCAATGGATCTAACTCTTTTGAGTTTGAGACTATAGTACTTCACAACCTAGGACGACAATTGCATTTGCATAGAACTCCCAGCGGTCAATGTGGTGAAAAGAGTAGCAGAGAAATTTACATGAAAAATCAACGTAAAATGACTCAGACATTGATGATAAACATATTTTGGGTCATGAAGATCTTCTTTAGCATTCAATGAGGTGACATATATCAAAAGACTCTTGAAAATAAACTATTGGAACCCATAGAAAAGCTATATTGATAAAAGAAGGAGATCCCTAGAGTTTCAAGCAGATAATAAAGTTTTACAGGAAGTTTTGACAACTAAGGGTATAAGGAGGTTAAACTACAAACTAAATGGAGGTCAAGATCTAGCAGACCATACAAGTTTATTGAAAGATTGAATCCCATAACTTGTTGACTGGATCTGCTTATATAACTCAAACACGTGCATAACGTGTTTCTTACCGCATAAATCAGGCAGTGCATTTTAGATCCTGACCATGCTCTCTTAACCAAACCCATTGCAGTCACTAAGGGTCCAGTGTTTGAAGAGCACCTAGTCTAGCCACTTGGGGAAACTGAGGATAAGATTTAAGCCAAGTACCCACATCTATTTAAGATAAACTTGCATGTTTTGTTAAGGCACATAAGTTTCGAGGATAAAACTCTTTAAGGGGGGAAGGCTGTGATAGCCCGACCCTAAATTATGTTTATTTATTTAATTAAGGCATGTTGTTAATTTTCCACGTTTATTTATCTTATTTAATCATCTCAGTTGGGAGAATTAATTTCGGGCCCCACTTTGCAATTCGAGTTTTGTTTACCGTAACAATTTTTGAATGAATCGATATTAGACCTCCGTAAATATGATTAGGTGACAAATTATTTTTTATAATGTCACAATAATTTAATTTTTAACCATGCAAAAATTTGGGCCCAAATTCAATAAGTTTAGCCTAATTCATTTGGGCTCGATTTGCGGCCTTATTCAATTTGGGCTCAAATTAGTGCTCGAAAATTTTGGTATAATTAAATTAAGTTAATTACTATCATTTACACTAATTTTGATTAATAAAAAGCTACTTTTTGAGGTGTAAAATTCAACCAAGTCTATATAAAGCATTTCTAGCCTAGTAAAAGAAGCAAAAATCACAAACTCATCTTCCCCTTCTTTCTCCTCCATAACCAGCCACCTTGCTTACTGCTGTGTTGCCGCCACCATCCCCCCATCGGAGCAGCCACCGCCACCAGTCCACCACCACCAGCTCAGCCACCATCCCCTCTCAACCCCCACCTTCATCAACCACTTCTCCCACCTCTTTTCTAGGCAACAAAGTAAGTAAACCCTATCCTTGTTCTTGTGGTTTTTTTGTGTGTGTTAGTTTTGATTCTTGTTTTGTTATTTTGGCTGGTTAATCATATTGTTTTGATTGAAATAAGAGTTATTTTGGTGTTTTAATTGTTTGCGAAGCTTGGGAGTAAGTGAGAGTTGAGATAGTTCCTGGTCATGCAAGTTCAAGCTTAAGTGATGTTTATGGATTGTTTGGTATTTATTTTGGCAATCTTTAGCATCATAAATGATTATGGTGGTGTTGGTATGAGTTTGATTGAGTTAAAAGTGAACCTAAGTGGGCCAAAAGTTAGGGTTTTGATGATTACACAAGATTTAGCTTTCTTTTAACATTAAGCATGTTATTTGTGTGTATTTGATTGAGAATTGAATCTTCGGTGTGTCTTTCAACTTGAAAAAAAAATGACATGGTGTGATTTTTGAAAAAGGGTGGATTATGAAAATTTCTCCAATTGATTATAAAGGGTCATTTTGCTCATTTATGCAAATAAATAAGATCATGGGTGTGTTTTGAGTGGATTTGAGAAAGAAAGGAATTGAAACTTGGTGTAGATAATTATAGAGTGAAATTGAGTATTATAGCTTTGTACAATGATGGAAAGGACCCAAGATTTATTAAATGATTTAAAGAAATGATTTTACATGGGGATTTATATGAAAAGAAAAGAGAAAGCAAAAGCAGTGTGGCTGTGAACTGGCAAAAAACGGGGGTCACTTTGCCAATAACCTGGTAATGATTGGCCTAGTCAAAAATTACGATTTTTGGTGAATGGCTAGATCAGTGAATTACCTTTCAAATTCTTTTTTAATAGCCTCAATCTGAGGAGTGTGCAAAAAGTTATGGTGGTTTTGCTGAGACTGCATAGGATAGAACTAAGCTGTACATAGTTGTGTTCAAGCCTAATTTTAGGAACTGTATTGAGGGAATTATATTTTATACTGTGAATGAAAGTTTTGAGGGACTTCTTAAGCTTTTCATATTGGGGTTTTAGGTCTCCATTTGAGGTCAAGGGTGAAAGTTATGAGTTTTTTGAAGTGGATCATGAATTGATAACAACCTTGATTGTACTTAGAAGCTTATTTGATTTGGAAAACTAAGTTGTATGGCATATACAAAGAAATTGGAGAAGTGGGGAGATTGATAGCTCTAAGATCAGTGTTTGTTGGTCCAAATTGGTGTGTTTAAAGTTATTTTGAACCTACCACCACTTCAATTTTCCTCAAACCTTGATTATCCATCTCAGAATATCAAAACGAAATCCACATTCAATTCTGACCATCAAAGTCTTTCCTTTATGATCCCGATTATTCTACCTTGATCAATTTTACTCCATATTATTCTCTTTGAGTTAAATTACCCTAATTCATTTAGCGTTCAAATCATTTTGTTGTACTTATCTTCCATGTAATTATTTGAGTTATGGATGCCTTTTAATGAATTTCTATTATAGTTACAATTACAAAAATCAACACTATTTACTAATTACATATACCTATAATTAGATTTCTTAAATAGAATCGGGGCCTAACCTATCATTTCCCATTATGCATAAGTATTATCAAGTGAGATTGTATTTTTAAAGACTCTAGGTACGTTCATTGCCAGTATCTTTAGAAACCAGCACATATTTATCAAAGTTATAATATTTTGATAAGTACATCAGCGAATTAATTTAATCAGTAATTTATCGCATAATTAGTAACCTCATCAGTTATCAATCATAAGGCATTTACATTCTGTAATGTCCCCAAAATGCTAATGACATGATTTATGGAAAACTACAATGGAGGACTTAATGATAGAAGGGGGAACCGTCGTCCTAATAAGGACAAGGCTCACTGAAACCATTTAATCTCGCAACTCATATTCACAATCATAATGTCTATTAAACTGAAACACTCCAAGACCAAAGTTCATAATAGTTCAACTTCAATACAATCGATTTAATCATACCATATGCTAACTCGCACTCCACACTACACAAGTATATTTAATATAGACCAAACTTGACCCTGAGGTTGATCTCAACAATCATGCTATGCTGAATCCACTGTGAGCATCTGATGACTTCCAAAAGGACTTGCTAAATGGATGAACATGTGATACTTCATCACCTAAAATGGAAAACACAAAAACAATTCGAAAATGTGAGCTAAAACTCAGTACATGCATTCTTGTATTATAAAATGAGCGCAGAAATACTGTTAATGGGTACCTACCCTTGCATTTCATTTAGCTTATAATAACAATGAAAATGAAAGTAATATAAAATTGAATTGCTCGTTATTATCTGGATGTGAACCCCTTGCAATGATATAATCTATACGTAGGTGTACACCTGCCAATCCAATCAAGACTTGGCCTGAAGCCGCGCGGGTAAGTGATGGGCTGACGTCCTATAGATGATAACTGACGGGGTCACAAGTTAATGGAAAATCAGTTGTAACTTGGTATACATATTCTGCTTTCTGAAGATACAGGCAATGAACATACCTTGAGTCCTTAAAAATGTTAGCTGACTTTATAAATGCCAGTTGTTTCGTAAATGTCATCTGGCTTGATAAATATGTTCTAACTTGATAACACTTATGCATAACGGGAAACGATAACTACGCCTCGACTCTGTTTCATAAATGTCATTGTAGGTATATGTAGTCAGTAAATGATCCTTACTCACATAATTGAGTAAGTAAAAGTATATGTAATAGAAATTGAGTGATTAAATGGTATACATAAATTGGGTATTTCAATATAACTTCAAAACTGAATTAATGAAAGTAATTAAATCCAATATAAAGTACATAAAAGTAAAATAGACCACAATGAGAAAAATGATATTGCAAAGGAAATGACCTTGATGGCGACAAATGGGAGAGTGGTTTTGGCGTTTTCTGAAATAGGTTGCTGATATAGGTTTAAGGCTCGCTGATATATAACTTGGTTCAAGATAACAGTGAGTACACTAGATTGGCTTGATAAATATATTTGATACATACTGAATTAAGTAAGTAATAGAGACTTGAGGCCAAGAAAGATATATCTTGGTTCAAAATAGCATAAACTACAGTAACCTGGTCTGATAAGTGTGGTTTCTGAGTCAAAAATTCCCCTCACTTCCCATATTTCATTCACAAGCCCATTAAATACAATTTTTCACCCCAAATAGATTATTGATTCCAATGAAAGCTATTAAACTCCCCAAAATTGGTACGTTCTATGTAATATCCATAAGTGATTCAAAACTCATAACTAAGCTCCCAAATTGTATACTTGTCTTCTTCTTTCTCATTAATCAAGCTAAAAGCTCCATGAAAGTACATGAATATTCATTTCCTTCTTAAATGACCTTACTTGGCCTGAAATATACAAAATAAGTGCATAATCAACCTCATTCAATCTTTATTATTGCACTTTACACAATTACTCAAAATGCTTTCAAAAATCATCAAACTCCAAATACTCAACCACAATTCATTAAATCTTATAGAAAATTCAAAAATAATATAGACAATCTACAATAAAATTTTTAGAATTTTTCTCCAAGTATATGCTGCATAGAAGCTGCAATAACAGCCTAATTTATACCAAAGCAGGTCAGTTCACTTCAAAAATTCATAACTTTCACCCTTGACCTAAAATCCAATATAGAAAGATTAGGAAGTCCTAAAAAGCTTTCATTTACAACCAAAAATATGATTCCCACAATAGGGTTCCCAAAATAGGGCTAGAACACAAGTGTGTCAGTTTTAGTCTAACATGTGCAATTCTCATAAAACGACCATAACTTTGTCTAAAGAACTTGGATTAAGGTGATTCAAAAGGAATTCAAAATCTAACATACTTACCTATGTATCCACCAAAAATTATAATTTTCAGTGGGCTGATCATTACCAGTTTAATCTCAAAGTCACTCCTGTTTTCTGCCATTTTGAGCCCTCACTGTTTTTGCTTTCTCCTTTTTTTCACATAAGTGCTCACTTGAAATCATTCCAAATCACCAAAAACATCATCCTAAACATCAATAAGACTAAAGATTACAAAATCATATATAAAACAAAACAAATCCATCACTTGACTTAAGCTAACGTGATCATGACAAAACCCTAATCTTAACATGCTTCAAGCTCAACCCCACCATGATCAATATCCCCAAAATAAATAAAATTTGCATGATAACATCTACTTTGATCTCAAGAGCATGAATCATAACTAAAACAATCATAAAACCAAAAAGACCTCAAGATCAAGTTAGGGTCCCTCTTTGACACTTGAAAAAGAGGTATAAGTGGTGACAGAAGCGATTATGAGGGTGGAGGTTGAGAGGGGATGATGGCTGAGCTGCTGGTGGTGGGCTGGTGGCTATGGCTGCTCCAGGGAGGTGCTGGTGGCAGTAAATAGTGGCTGAAAAGGGGGGGCTATCGTGGGTTTGAGGGAGAGAGGAGAGGGAGATGTGTGCGTGTTTGTGTTTGCTTGGCTAGGAATGAACCTTGGTTTGCTTGGCTGATTTTTAAGCCTCCAAAAATATCTTTTTGCCAATTAAAGTTAGGCACAAATGATAGTAATTAACTTAATTTAATTGCATAAAAATTTTCGGGCCAAAATTTGAGCCCAGTGGAATTGGGCCATAATTTAGGCCCAATGAATTAGGCCAAAATAAATGAATTCGGGTCCAAGTTTTTGCGCAGCTAAAACTTAAAATTTTATGACGTTATGGAAAATAATTTAATACTCAATCATAATTATAGTGGCCTACTGTCGATTCATCTGAAATTTAATCAATCAACGAAACTTGAACTTACAATTAACAAAACTTGAATTGCAAAGTGGGACCCAAATGAAATATCCCCTAACCGGTATGCATAAATACGATAAATGAAAGCAAAAAATTTAGATGACATAAGGTAATTCGATAAATATATAAATTGAGTGTAGTTGAATTAATAAACATGATTTGGTTAAACCAATAACCATGAGTGATTAAATCAATAAACATGATTAATTAAATGAATAAATACGATTAATTAAATAAATAAATATAGGTTAGGGTCGGGTTGTTATAACCTCCCCCCTTGAAGAGTTTCGTCCTCGAAACTTATGAGTTTTGTGAAAATATGCACTGATATCAGAAATAAATGTGGATATTTGACTTTCCTCTCCTTCTAGGTTTCCCCAAGTGGCTTTTGAGGAGGTATGATTTGCCCAAAGTACTTTTTTCCTCATCTGAAACTGTGATTGTCTCCTACTTTTGTCGACATAACTCTTTGGTCGGCCTTGTCTCACCTTAACATGGCCTTGAATTTCGCTCGTAATACTTGCTTAAATTAACTCTATTCTTATACCCAATGCTTCTTTTTGCTCACTCCAACAAGACTCGACATTGCTTAAGATTATGCTCTTATCAAAATGTCCTCATTTAGTGTTCTGTAGGCATCACCTGTTCTCCCCTCATTCGACTGATCAAAGGTCTGCTTCAATTCCAAACTGGACAATGAAATGAATATTGCCATGAATGAAAATGAGGGAATTGGTAGTCAAGCGAGTCATTAAGTCTAAAAGAAATAAATAATAAGATTAGAAAAGATTGATGAAAGGGGGGATTATCATGTGGAGGTTGAAATAAAATAACCAAAATGTTGAAATATAATGCCAAATGAATCATGGTTTATAAATATAGATCATAAAGGATCTAATAAATAGTTAACCAAGGGGAAAGATGGCTTGATGACACTCAGGTTTAGCAAAAGCAAGATGGCAAGATGGTAACTTTCTAGCTTCAATTATTAGGTTAAGTGCACTAGATAGATGGGAAAAGCAATGGGCAGTAAGTAGATAGATAGATTGGATAAGTAAAATACAATAGATATATAAATATATTGGACAAATTACATTGGGAACGTGCTTTTGCTCAGATAAAGTCAATTTGAGCGCAGCAATAAGGTGGAATGGAGAATGCTGAAGTTTATTGATGAGGATGTAAAATATAAGTGTGAGAATTAAATTTAAAAGCAAGGAGAATAATTATATTATGTATTCAAAGCAAGTTATACGAGCGTATCATTATGAACAAATGAAATAATGGGTATAGGAAGATTAAACAATATTGGATAAAATCAAATTGGAAAGATGAATCAAGCAGACAATTATAGGAACTACTATAAAAGAGCATTCTTGCAAATGATAAGCTATCATTGGCATGGTTTACATAATAACTGAAGCAATTTAAAAAATGGCCTAGATAAAGAGATGTTATAGACCAAGTGAGTGTCAACAACAAAAGAATAATGCCCCTGAATAATCCAAGGTGACTAGGGCCGAAATAAGTCAATGACTGGAAGTAATCGGAGCATTGCTGATGTAAGGCCTTATTAACGAGAGCAGCCTCTTTCTATGCATGACAAATAAATCTTACTCATACCACCCATATAGTGCCAAGTAGCACGCTGCAAGCTACTGAACTACCGTCACAGGATTCCCTATAGTAATTCTATCTCATACTGATTCAACCCAAAGATATACCAAGTTACAAATGACATTCCTACAATAGGTTTTAAAATTCATTGTACTCAATATCATGTATGTTAATACACCTTAATGAAACTCTCAAATTCTGGAGCGAAACGGACAGAGTTCCGCCTAAAAATTAGCTAAAACCCAGGTTTAAAGCCTTACAATAGGTACTTAACATGAAAAATCACACTTCACTAGCTCAAAGACCACTCGCCGGAGTTCAATAACTCAACAGGTCACACGCCAAAGTTTATAATTGCAAACCTTAAACAAATGATAGAACTCAAGCATACATTACACTCCCAAGTAAACGAAAGCATGCATCACTATTAGGTCAGCCAATTTGTGTGTCCCTCAATCCTCTTCCTAATGCTCGAGTCTCAGGGTATTATCAAATGATTGAGTCAACTAAATGGAAATGGTTCCTTATTATAAGCCCATACATATGTACTTATAATCATTATCTCATTCAGCTGGTCCAATATACCTCATAAACACCTTATAGCTGACAGTGGCCCTTAAAACCTTAGCTCTGGTACCACAACTGTAACACCCCCAAAATACTAATAACATGATTTATAGAAAGTTACAGCGGAAGACTTAATGATAGAAGGCGTTGCTGCCGTCCTAATAAGGACATGGCTCACTGAAATCATTTAATCTTGCAACTTATATTCACAATCACAATATCTATTAAACTGAAATACTCTAAGACCAAAGTTTATAATAGTTCAACTTCAATACAATCGACTTAATCATACCATATGCTAACTCGCAGTCCACACTACACAAGTATATTTAATATAGACCCAACTTGACCCTGAGGTCGATCCCAACATTCATGCTATGTTGAATCCACTGTGAGTATCTGATGACTTCCAAAAAGGCTTGCTAAATAGAGAAACATGTGATTCTTCATCACCTAAAATAGAAAACATGAAAAAAATTTGACAATGTGAGCTAAAACTCAGTACATGCATTCCTGTATTTTAAAATGAGCGTAAAAACACTGTTGATGGGTACCTACCTTTGCAATTCATTTAGTTTTACAACAACAATGAAAATGAAAGTAAGATAAAACTGAATTGCTCATCATTATTTGAATGTGAACCCCTTGCAATGATATGATCTATACATAGGTGTATACCTGCCAATCCGACCAAGACTTTGCTTGAAGCTGCGTGGGTAAATGATGGGCTAACGTTCTATAGATGATAACTGACGGGGTCATAAGTTAATGGTAAATTAGTGTATAAATTAATTCATTGATAAACACATTAAGAGTTGTAACTTAATAAACATGTTCTGCTTTTTAAAGATACAGGCAATGAACGTACTTTAAGTCTTTAAAAATGTCAGCTGACTTGATAAATGTCACCTGTTTCATAGATGTCAGCTGACTTGATAAATATGTTCTGACTTGATAACACTTATGCATAATGGAAAATAATAACTAGGCCTTGACTCTATTTCATAAATGTCATTGTAGGTATATATAGTCAATCAATGATCCTTACTCACATAATTGAGTAAGTAAAAGCATGTGTAATAGAAATTGAGAAATTAAATGGTATACACAACTTGGATATTTTACTATACCTTCAAAATTGATTAATGAAAGTAATTAAATCCAAAATAAAGTAAATGAAAGTAAAATAGACCATAATGAGATAATGATATTACAAAGGAAAAGCCTTGATGGTGACAAATGGAAGAGTGGTTTTGGCCTTTTCTGAAATAGGTTGCAGATATGGGTTTAAGGCTCGCTGATGTATAGTTTGGTTCAAGATAACAACGAGCACACTAGATTGGCTTGATAAATACATTTGATATATTTTGAATTGAGTAAGTAATGGAGGTTTGAGGCCAAGAGATATATCTTGATTCAAAATAGTATAAGCTACATTAACTTGATCTGATAAGTATGGTTTCTGAGTCAAAAATTCTCCCCACTTTCATATTTTATTGACAAGTCCAGTAGATACAGTTTTTCACCCCAAACAGATTATTGATCCTAATGAAAACTGTTAAACTCCCCAAACATGATACATTCTTTGTAATATCCATAAGTGATTCAAAACTCATAATTGAGCTCCCAAATTGTATACTTGTCTTCTTCTTCCTCATTAATCAAGCTAAAAGCTCTATGAAAGTCCATGAATATTCATTTCCCCCTTAAATGACCTTACTTCATAAAATACACAAAATAAGTGCATGATCAATCTCACTCAATCTTTATTATTGCTCTTCACACAATTACTTAAAATGCTTCCAAAAATCACCAAACTCCAAATGGTCAACTACAATTCATGAAGTCTTATAGGAAATTCTTAAATAATATAGACAATTTACAGTAAAATTTTTAGAATTTTCCTCTAAGTAATGCTGTACAGAAACTACAGTAACAGCCTAATTTGCACCAAAGCAGGTCAATTCACTTCAAAAGTTCATAACTTTCACCCTTGACCTAAAATGGAGACCTAAGACCCCAATATGGAAAGCTTAAGATGTCCCAAAAAACTTTCATTTACAGCACAAAATATGATTCCCATAATAGGGTTCCCAAAATGGAGATAGAACACAAGTATGTCAGTTTCAGTCTAACCTGTGCAGTTCTCATAAAACGATCATAACTTTGTCCACAGAACTTAGATTAAAGCGATTCAAAGGGAATTTGAAAGCTAACACATTGACCTATCTATCTATCAAAAATTATAATTTTTCAATGGGCTGATCATTACCAGTTTAATCTTAAAGTCACTCCTGTTTTTTGCCATTTTCAACCCTCACTGTTTTTGCTTTCTTCTCTTTTTTTCACATAAATGCTCACTTGAAATCATTCCAAATCACCAAAAACATTATCACAAATATCAATAAGACTAAAGATTACAAAATCATATATAAAACAATACAAATCCATCACTTGACTTAAGCTAACGTGACGATGACAAAACCCTAACCTTAACATGCTTCAAGCTTAACCCCCCCATGATCAATATTCCCAAAATCACTACAATTTGCGTTATAGCATCTACTTTGATCTCAATAGCATGAATCATAACTAAAACAATAATAAAACCAAATATACATTAAGATCAAGTTAGGGTTTACTCACTTTAATGCTTGAAAAAGAGGTATAAGTGATGAGAGAAGTGATTGATGAGGGTGGAGGTTAAGAGGGGATAATGGCTGAGCTGGTGGTGGTGGCTTGGTGGCTGTGGCTGCTCCGGGGAGGTGCTGGTGGCGGCAAACAGTGGCTGAAAAGTGGGGCTGTCATGGGTTTGAGGGGGAGAGGAGAGAGAGATGTGTGTGTGTTTGTGTTTGCTTGGCTAGGAATGAACCTTGGTTTACTTGGCTGATTTTTAAGCCTCCAAAAATATCTTTTTGCTAATTAAAGTTAAGCACAAATGATAGTAATTAACTTAATTTAATTGCACCAAAATTTTCGGGCTAAAATTTGAGCCCAGTGGAATTGGGCCATAATTTGGGCCCCTATGAATTGGGCTAAAATAAATGAATTCGGGCCAAAGTTTTTGCACAGCTAAAATTTAAAATTTTGTGATGTTATGGAAAATAATTTAACGCTCAATCATAATTATCGAGACCTGCTATCGATTTACCTGAAATATGATCAATCAACGAAACTTGACTTTCCAATCAATAACACTTGAATTGCAAAGTGGGACCCAAATGAAATATCCCCCAACGAGGATGCTTAAATACGATAGATGAAAGCAGAAAATTTAGATGACATAAGGTAATTCAGTAAATATATAATTGAGTGTAGTTGAATTAATAAACATGATTTGGTTAAACCAATCATCATGAGTGATTAAATCAACAAACATGATTAATTAAATGAATAAACATGATCAACTAAATAAATAAATATAATTTAAATAAATAAATATGGGTTAGGGTCGAGTTATTACACCTTCAGTTACCTGCGCGGCTTCAGGCTAGGTCCTCGATCGGCTTAGCATGTGTACACCTATCCATAGATTGTAACAGTTACAAGGGGTTTACTACAAGATAATAATTAGCAATACAGTTTTATATTTTTCTCAGTCACTGTTTCAACTTAAAATGAGTAACAAAGCGGGCCCAAGCAATTTGTGCAATAATCATTTCACCATACAGGAATGAATGTACTGAGCTTTGGCTCATAGTTTGAAATATTTTTCATATTTTGTTTTAGGCAAATGACCAGTGAAATGCCCTCATGATAGCAAACCAGCTAGAGAAATAAGTTGAGCAAGGGATCTGAATGGATTAAAAGTAATGTCGTACATGTATAGTTTGGAGCTTGAGATCTTTAGTTGATGGAGATGTAAACTTTATGGTAATTGCTTAGATGTAATGCATAAGCCTCATGTTAGTTGTCATGTTAAACATATACGAGTTTGATTTATGCTCAACTATATCATCTCTAGAGTATTTGCTTTATGCCTTATCCTTTTTGGGACGACGATAATGCCCCGATCATTGGGTTTATCACCTCTGTCATGAAATTTATTAGTCCAGAATGCGGGGATTTATAAAGAAGAATGCAAACAGTGCAACATGTTTATATTAGGGATGTTACATTATGTAAGACTTGCTAGCACCTACTTTTCGTGGAAAACTGAACAAGGATATGTATGAGGTGCATGTTGAGTTATCCTTTTTTTTAAGCTCCTTTGCTCAATGGATTTACAGGTGGATGTTCCAGAGAAGTTAGCAGATAATATTGCTATTAGTCTTTGTGAGTTGGTGCGCATATCTATTCTATCATTTTTTGACAAAATAGTCCATTTGCCAATTCATTTAGTCAATCAAGTAAAGCTTACTAGCACAGTCCTTACCATTGGATGTACTCATTCGACAGGTAGGTATTATCAATACTATTTTTCTTTACTCTATAGACATTTTCCCAAGTTCTATGATATCTTTTCTTATTTTTGGATACGATGTTCTTAAGAAAGTTCATCCAGAAGGGTCAATTGCAGAAGCATATATTACAGATGAGTGTTTGACCTTTTGCTCAAGGTATTTGAATAGAGTTGGAACTAGATATGATCACACAGAAAGGAATGAAGAAGGCAGAGAAAGATAACAACATGGGTTCTCTATTTTCATGACCATGGGAAAGGTATTAGGTAAAGGAAACATAAAACTACTTTCCTATTATGAATGGAAACGTGCTTAACTTTATGTGATTAAAAATTATGACAAACCAAAATCTTTTATCGAATAAGACACTATTTAATTGTGTAATGGGTATTTGAATTTGTCTAAGTAACACTAAGATAATAATTATATATTTGGTTGTTTAGGGAATATGAAATTAATGAGCCTCCAGTTCAATTCGTTAAGTGGTTTGAAGGTCGGGTATGTAAAAATTGTTTATAAGTATAATTTGATTAATTGATATAGGTTCTAACTTATGTTTTCCTTTTTTTAGAAAACTACTTTATGGAATAAACATGACAAGAGAGCAAGTAATGGACTCTTGATCCTGGCACAATGTCTAATGAAAAGAGTTGCTTATTATGATGGTTATGTGGTGAATGGGTATAGATTTCGTACAAAAGCTTGAACTCGAAATCTTAACATACAAAATTGTGGTGTAGTTGCTAAAGGTGATGTGCAAAGTGGAGGAAAAGATTACTTTCGTGTGTTCCTGGAGATTATTGAGTTAGAGTATGACCATGAACATAAAGTTGTTCTTTTGAAGTGCAAGTGATTTAATGTATTTAATGAAAATGTTGGAATCAAATATAAGCGAATGGGGTGACATTAGTAAATATCAGATGCTTTTTGAAAACAAATGAGCCATATGTTCTAGCTTCTCAAGTAGAACAAGTTTTTTATGTGAAGGATCACATGCATGAAGATTAGCGAGTTGTGATAAAACTAAACCTTGTAATTTTTATGACATCCCAGATGAAGACGAAGATGATGCAAAATCATGTCAGGATAATGATTAGGCATCAACAGAAGCATACATTGCAGTGGTCAATAATGACAGAGCAACTTGGGTTAGGGATGACATATAGCCTGAGGCGGTAGATGCAAATATTGTCAACTAAGAATTGAGTTGACGTAACAAGAGACGAAAAAGACAACGAATCAATGATGGGGATGACGCTGAGGATAGTGGTAAAGAAGACATGTCATCATTTGGGGATGAACTAGATGAAGAATAATAATTACCTTAGGCTATAGCAAATATACCTAAGATATGTTTTTACTTTTTCATTAGCTATTGTGGTGTTTATGCTATATGTCTTCAACTAGCTGCTATTGTTATTTTTTTAAAGTATGATAATAAAGAAAAATGCTTATTATTATTATTTCCATTTAGTGTTCGTCAATATTTTCCTAGGTTTATCATATACTTCTTAATTGTTTAGTTTTCTTATCTATAAGAAGTACCCACCCCAATTTGTTGACCTGCTTGGTTTTTTGGTTTTATTAAAATCATGTAGGTGAGTTTTATTAATTAGATGTTGTTATGTCTCATTGATAATTTTATAATGAAAGCGAAGGGAAATGCCCTTTACTATAACATTATGTTCTCTTAAATTTATGCACTCGTTTTATTATATTTGTCTAGTAGATGTACTTTTGCATTTGTTGTAGTCTCACCATGTACATCACTCTTGAGAATTTGGAGAATATAGCAAGATCTAAAAAGAACTCAGCTTCATTAAATCATGTTACCCTAGGAATAACATTACTGATTATGAAAGATAACACAAAAGAATAATTAAGGAGAATAATATGCGACTTCGACAACTTAGAATCCCTAAAATTCGAACCTCCATTTCCATAAGAGGGGACCATGAGCATGTACAAATGCACAAATGACAAGATACTGAGGAAAATGATGACCATATGCCATCAGAAGATGAAAAACCAAGAGCTACTAAAAAATTGACTATGAGAAGATCCATCTCTAAAACTAGAATGGTTAGGACAAGAGTTGCTTGTAAGAAAAGTAAAAAATTTGCTTTCTCCTGGTTAGTTATTTAGTTTATGAATAATAGAAGCATTATGCTCCTCATTGTTCTTTTTCTTCTTTTGCTCAAATTTGCACATATTATTAGCACAACATATATCATATATGTATGGAGACAATGAATAACTTAATGTCATCAACCTGAAACCCTTGTCCTTACCAGTTCATGAAGTAGATGCATTTACATTTTAATTCAATTAACAATTATTTTATTATTTATTTTTCGTAAATTAACTATTTGCTTTTTACTTGTGTGCAAAGTAGATGCATTAAATGGAAGGCTTCAGCACACATAATTTGCGAATAAAACAAATTCATTCCATAGAGAAGGTGTGTCTCTTAGTAAGGTTTTTTAAAATAAAAAAAGTGGTTGGAAATATGACATACAACAATAGGATTAGTCATAGTATATGGCTGGGAACAGAAAGGGAAGGCTATGGCAGGGTTTTGAAAACCCAAGTTACTCCAAGAATCTGCTCCTACCTGATATGTTTGTGTTCCAAACTTATTTAGACTGTGCACTTGAAAAAGGTAATCCTCTTCTGAAGTTGAACATGAACATAATACACTTGACAATAACAAGATTGTGATCTCTTTGTTTTATATTTTTAATTCTTATATTTACATGTATGCATAGCTATAATGACATAAATAACTCCAAATCAAATCACTGAGGAAGATAATCAAATCAATACATCAAGCTCAAGAGGTTTGATGTTCTTCTATTTTCTTTTTAAAAGCTTATAGTAACATGTTCTTATTTTATAATTGTTATCTTATTACTTTTTATAGCCACTGCGCCAAAACATCGGAAGACAAAATGTCAAGTTTGGAATTGAAAAAGGGATGCCGGTCCAAGAAAAGTGGAGATTGAACTCCCCATTGAATTGGGCGTGTTGTTGGTAGCAATAGTGTTCAGTTTATCTCAAAAGCCAACTATCTAATGCAAAAATGCATGCCATTAAATGTAGAGAAATGGGATGATATATCCATTGATAAGAAACAAAAGTTTTTTATGAAACTAAAGGCGATTTCTACAAATTAGAACTTATATAGTTTGCTCCATTTATGTTTTCTTGACTGTCGCTGACATTTATAGTAAAAATAGGATATGTTTAAGTTTCCATAGGATTCCCTTGTAGATAAGGCCATAGAAAAGCGATGTAAGGTTTGGTATTGAAAATGGGGATATGACTTGAAGTAGAATGCATATAACCAATATGAAACATTTGCTAATCATCGTGAGAACCCCCCAAAAGAAGTCAACCTCAAGGACCAGAAATGGTAGGTAGATTACTAGGAGAGTGCAAAATTCAGGGTAAAATTAAAACTTCTCTTTATTTATACTACAAGAAATAAATTTCTATTTATGGTACACTTTAAGTTACCAATGTTGTTTTTGCATTTCTGACTTTGTTATTCTCACACCTCTAGCATCAAAGTGAGTTCAATACCAAAAATCAAAAAGACTAAAAAATGCTTGCAAAAGTTAGCACAAAGTCGGTTGCTAGCACATTTTATGGCGTGGTAATTAAAAGTTTTCATTTACTGATTGATTTCAGCATTGTTAAGGTATAGTTAAATGATAATAGTATGTGATATTTATCTATTGATTTTAGTTGCAAAAGGAAGTAATTACATTGGATGAAGACTAAGAACAAGATACTCAAGTGTCAAATGAACCATATTATCTACAATTGTCGGAGATTGAAAGAAAAAGGAAGGATGGGAATTGTTCTTATGAGCATGTTGAAAACGCATATAGGGATTTTCAAAAGTTATACCAAAAGCAACTTGAGAATTATAGAGAAGATAACCTGACTCCACATGTAATAACCCAATCCTAACCCATATTTATTTATTTAAATCATATTTATTTATTTAATTAATCATGTTTATTGATTTAATCAATCATAGTTATTTGTTTAACCAAATCATATTTATTAATTTAATTACGCTCAATTTATATATTTATTGAATTATCTTATGTCATTTAAATTTTTCGCATTCATTTATCGTATTTAATCATCCCAGTTGGGGAGTATTTCATTTGGATCCCATTTTATAATTCAAGTTTCATTGATTGATTAAATATCAGGTGAATCGATATTAGGTCTCGGTAAGTATAATTTAGTGACTAATTATTTTCTTACCTTCGGTAAACTTTAATACCGAGCAATACAAAATTTTTCCAACACTTCAAAAAATTTTCAAGCCCAAACATAGCTTGTTGGGCCCAAAACCTTGCTAACTTTGTTATTTCATTAATTGTTCATTTTAGTACCTAATTTTAATTAGCAAAAAGCTACTTTTTTTGTTGAAAATTTGCAGCCACATGTAGCTAATAAATAACAATCTTTACACACAAAAATTCAGCAAAAATAACAAAACCCAACCCTCCATTTTTCTCTCTACCTCATGCCCCTTTGTGCAGAAAACAGGGGCAACAGCTGCTGCCCCTTATGCCACCATTTTTGGTGGTTTCTGATCACTTTTCCGACCACCTCCCGACTGCCCCGACTTCCCCTTTCTACCAGCTATCATGCTCAACCACCAAAATCACTTAAAACAGCCCCCTCCTCCCTCCAATTCAAGCCTAAAGTAAGGTATACCCAAACCCTAACTTGTTCTATTTTGAGTTTTTGAGATTGTTTTAGTTATGATTATTGTTTATATGATCAAATTGATAGTTATTATGCAATTTTTATTGAGTTTGGAGATATTTGGAGTTATGGGTATTTGATCAAGAACATGATCAAGTGACTTGAAATTAAGCAAATATGAGTTTGAGCTTGTTTAAGTATCTTGTTGTGATTTGTGTTATAAATCATGAAAAACATGATGTTAGATGGTCATTTTGAAACCAATTATGGTTATTTAGATGCTCACTTCAATGAACAAGAATTACAGTTTTCATGATCATGCTTGATTTAAGTGAGTTTTGGTATTAAATATGTTCATTTAGATCACATGAGGCGATTTATAATGTTGGAAATGTTATTGGATTGAAAATAAATCTTAGATGATTATGAAGTAAAACTTGTGGATTATGGCTATCTAAAGTAATGTTGGGGGTTAGCCCATGGTTTGGTAATTTCAACAAGTGATTTTAGAGGGTAATTAATTGAAAAAGGAGGATAATAAAGTAGGTAGCAAGCTATGAAGGGCCCGAAAACAGGGGTCTGTTCTAGGAAAAACTGGTAATGCATGGCTTGTCAAAAAATTATGAATTTTAGTGGGGAGCTAGGTTGATGAGTTATATTTCAAATAAATTTTGAATCACCTTAATCTGAGTTCTGTGGGCAAAGTTATGGCTGTTTTGCTAGAACTGCATAGGCTTAATCAAAATTGACACACTTGTGTTCTACCCCCGTTTTGGGAACCCTACTGTGGGAATCATGTTTTGTGTTGTAAATGAAAGTTTTTCGACACTTCTTATTATTTCCATATTGGAGTTTTAGGTCTTCATTTGAGGTCAAGGGTGAAAGTTATGAATTTTTGTAGTGAACTGAACTCCTTTGGTGCAAATTAGGCTGTTATTGCAATTTCTGTGTAGTGTATGCTTGGAGGAAAATTTTGAAAATTGTACTGTAGATTTTTCATATTATTTTCAAATTTCCTATAAGATTTCATGAATTTTTATTGAGTATTTTGAGTTTGGTGATGTTTTAAAGCACTTTGAGTAATTGTGTAAAGAACACTAATAAAGATTGAGTGAGATTGATCATGCACTTATTTTGTATATTTTGGGCCAAGTAAGGTCATTTAAGAGGGAAATGAATATTCATGGGCTTTCATGGAGTTTTTAGCTTGATTAATGAGAAAGAAGAAGACAAGTATACAATTTGGGAGCTTATTTATGAGCTTTGAATCAATTCTGGATTCTACAAAGAAAATACCAAGTTTAGTGAGCTTAATAGCTTCTATTGAGTTCAATGATTCATTTGGGGTGGAATTCTATATGAAATATGAGAAGTGGGGAGAATTTTTGACTCAGAAACTATATTTATCAGACTAAGTTATTGCACTCTATGCTATTTTGAATTAAGATATATCTCTCTTGGCCTGAAACCTTTATTACTTACTCAATTCAGAATGTGTCAGATGTATTTATCAAGTCAATCTAGTGTACTTGCTATTATCTTAAACCAAGTTATACATCAGCGAGCCTTAAACCCGTATCAGCAAGCTATCTTAGAAAAAGCCACAGCCACTCCCTCATTTGTCACCATCAAGGCCTTTTCTTTTGTAATCTCATTTATGTCACTGTGGTCTATTTTATTTTCATTTATTTTATATCGGATTTAATTGCTTTCATTAATTTAGTTTTGAAACTTATTGAAATACCCAAGTTATGTATACCATTTAATTACTCAATTTATATTACACGTACTTTTATCTATTTAATTATGTGAGTAAGGATCATTTACTAACTACACATACTTACAATGACATTTATGAAACAGAGTCGAGGCCTAGTTATCGTTCCCTGTTATGCATAAGTCTTATCAAGTCACAACATATTTATCAAATTAAAAACATGTTTTGCAAGTCAGATTACATCAAAAGATCCCAGGTACATCCATTGCTTGTATCTTTAGAAAGCATAACATGTTTATCAAGTTACAACTCTTAATGAGCTTATCAATGAATCAGTTTATACAGTAATTTGCCATTTAACTTGTGACCCCGTCAGTTATCATCTATAGGGCATCAGTCCATCATTTACCACGTGGCTTCAGGCCAACTCTTAATTGAATTAGCAGACGTACACCGATGTATAGATCAAATCATTGCAAGAGGTTCACATCCAGATAATAATGAGCAATTCAGTTTTGTATTCCTTTCATTTTCATTGTTATTGTGAACTAAATGAATTGCAAAGGCAGGTACCCATCAGCAGTGTTTCTACGCTCATTTTACAATACAAGAATGCATGTACTGAGTTTTAGCTCACATTTTCGAATTGTTTTCATGTTTTCTATTTTAGGTGACGAAGTATCACATGTTTCGCCATTTAGCAAGCCCCTTTGGAAGTCCTTAGATGCTTACAGTGGATTCAGCATAGCATGAATGTCGGAATTGACCTTAAGGTCATGTTGGGTCTATATTCAATATACTTGTGTATTGTGGAGTGCAAGTTAGCACATGGTATGATTAAGTCAGTTGTGTTAAAGTTGAACTATTATGGACGTTGGTCTTGGAGTGTTTCAATTTAATAGATGTTGTGATTATGAACATGAGTTGCAAAATTAAATGATTTCAGTAAGCCTTGTCCTTATTAGGACGGCAGTACCACCTCCTATCATTAAGTCTTCCGCTGCAGCTTTCCATAAATCATGTCATTAGTATTTTGGGCCATTACGCCACAAGAGGCATTTTCCTATGTTCTTGAACAACAAAAAGGATCGCTTCATCAAAGAGACATTGAGTAAGGGTTTCTAAGAATGCAATTCAAGCACGCTAAGGTGAACATACGGGTTTATGAGGAATTGAGAGATATATGTGAATCATATGATGCATGTCTTTGCAGCTTAGAGGAAAGGGCACGCTCTTCTCCTAGTATAGAGGTTAGTACTTAATATTTTTTAAAATTCTTGTTCAAGTATCATTTGCAACTAATTATATGTTGTTGTCATGCGATTAGGTGCAACTAAGTGGATCTTCCCGACATCTCCAATCATCTTCTAGTGATTATAGCTCTTAAGTTGAAACAATTAAGGTATGTTAACTACTATCATAATGTTTTCAACATTTAATGTCAATCACTTGCTATTGTTGTTAAGGTACAAGTTGTGGGATGGAATTGGAGAAAAACCATATTTTATTTAATTGAAGCTATTTGAGATTATATGGCTAAATACCTGGGGGCTGTGAGGAATTTGTGGTCCACAGTGATGCATCCAAGAAAGGATTGGGATGTGCTCTAATGCAAAAAGGTAGAGTTCTCGCCTATGCCTCTCGTCAACTGAAGCAATATGAGGAAAATTACCCAAAATATGATCTAGAATTGGCTACAGTCACATTTGCGTTGAAGATTTGGAGACACTACCTTTATGGAGTGAGATGTGAGATATACGCTGACCACAAGAGCCTAAAGTACATTTTTACTTAGAAAGAGTTAAACATAAGATAGAGAAGGTCGTTGGAACTTTTGAAAGATTATGACATGGAGGTTAAGTATCATCCCGGTAAGGCGAACATAATATCATATTCTTTGAGTAGAAAATCTACTAGTTCTATAGCCTGCCTACTTACATGGAAAAGGGGGCTTCTGATAGAACTCGAGGCACTCCAGATAGAAGTAGTGCCATCAGGGAATCGAAACTGCCTAGCAGCACTCCATATTACTTCTCCACTAATAGAACAAGTTAAGCAGCGTCAGAAGGAAGACCCTGAAATTATGAAGATTAGAAAGGGACTAGAAGAATGAAGTTTTAAGGAATTTCTAATCCAAAACGATATGCTTTGTTATGGGAATAGGTTGTATGTTCCTAACATACTAGACCTCCGGAAGGGACTGTCGAAAAAAGCACATAATTCAGCCCCTACCACTCATCCAGGAAGCACCAAAATGTACCATGATTTGAAAAACCATTTCTGGTGGGTAGGAATGAAAAGAGGCATTATAGACTTTGTTGATCGATACCTCACCTGTCAAAGGGTAAAAACTGAGCATAAAAAACTTGCAAGATTACTTCAATAGTTACCTATTCCAGTATCAAAACATGAGAGCACATCACCATGGATGTTATCACTGGATAACCAAAAACTACGAAGCAGCAAGATAGTATCTAGGTGGTTGTTGATAGATTGACCAGGGCCGCACACTTTCTAGCAATGAAAGTTAATTTTACCTCTGAGCCACTAGTGGATTTATATATCAATGAAATAGTCAGATTGCATGGAGTACCTCTTACATAGCATTCGACCGAGATACCAAGTGTATATCCAATTCTGGCACGGATTTTAAAAGGTGATGGGAATAGAACTATGCTTAAGTAGAGCCTTCCACCCCTAATCAGATGGACAAACAGAAGGAACTCTTTAAACCCCAGAAGATATGCTGAGAGCCTATGCATTGGAATACGTAAGGACCTCAGATCATAACTTATCTTTGGCTGAGTTTGCGCACAATAATAACTACCATGCAAGTATCAGTATGGCTCCCTTTGAAGCATTGAACAGTCGACATTATAGAACTTCTATTTGTTGGGACGAGGTAGGAGAAAGGGAACCCTCTAAAGTAGACTAATCGATCAAATGGTTAAGGTGATCAAAACTGTACGTAGGAGACTGCAAGCTGCCTATAGTAGGCAAAAGAGTTATACAGATATCACGAGAAGGCCCTTAGAGTTTGATGTTAGGGACCATGTATTTCTGAAGGTATCGCTACTTAAGGGAAGCATACGGTTTAGTCAGAAAGTGAAACTGAGCCCAAGATTCATTGGATCATTTGAGGTTCTATAAGAAGTGGGCCTGGTTACGTCTTGATTGGCCCTACCGCCCTTGTCGCAAGGCATACACAGTGTATTCCATGTATTCAGTCTCTGAAAATATATTTCGGATCCAGATCATGTTATCCAGTATGAAACCTTGCAAATTAAAGAGAACCTTACACATGTGGAAGAACACATTTGAATATTGGAAAGAATGGAGAACAAGCTCAGGAATAGAAGTACCCGCTATGTTAAAGTGCTTTGGAAGCATTATAAGATAGTTGAAGCAACCAGGGAGCCAGAAAGAGAAATACGAAGAAGTACCAAACATTATTCCCACCAGGTAAGCAAGTTCGAGGACGAAATTCTTTTAAGGGGGGGAGAGTGTAAAACTCATATTCTTTCTTTTTAGTTTAAGCTAACTATCCTATTTTATGATATTATAAAATCGTATTTTATTACTTAGTTAAGTTAAATTGATATTGATATGGTTGCTTAAGTGATAATTTTATTAAAAAGAGGATTATTATTATTATTATTAGTTTTGAAATTTTACGATAATCTTAATAAGCATTTATAAGAATTATTATAGATTACTAAATCAAGTACATTACCGGGTGTGATTGGGTTGACAAGCCTTAGAATTTATTTTGTTGAATATTAGACCGAATTTATTTTGTTGAATATTAGACAAAGTGTTATTAACGGGAACAAATAAATCGACGAGCGTTAGTATTAACGGCTTGAATTTAGGTTAAGAGGCACCAAATTGGGCTTAGTAATGTCAGATTATTAGACAAACTAGAACAACGAAAAAAGAAAAGGGAGGGCTATTTTCTGCCCAAACCCGTGACACAACAGTAGTCCCTCTCACTTCAGCCTGCCTTCTTCTTCTTCTTTCTCTCAAAAGACCAAAAATTGCATCTCGTCTTCCTCCTTCCCCAGAAAAACCCGACGCTTCTCTCTCTCTCTCTCTTATATAGCCTCCATTCACCGCATTCAACCTCTCCAAAATCACACCAAATGTTCTGCAGTGAATTCAAGGGGAAGCAGGCTGAATCACCACATTTGTGGTCTTCTCCGCCACAAATTGAAGCGCCGAATGCGTGCCCAAAGCCAACCCCATACCTATGCTCCATACCTACCTTCAATCCTCTATCAATTGAGCAGAATGATGCAGCAACGAGCATCAGAAAGTAGGGAAAACAGCATTCCAGAAAGAGCACCGAACAACAGTAGAATCAGGCTCAGGGCTTTTTTGAGATCTATGTTAGGCAGTGAGTTAAGAGGCGAATTTCGGGTTCTAGCACATCGGAAACCACACCCGAGACCTTAAATTAGGTCCTAGCACATCTTGGAAGAGAGGTGGGTGTTCTTAATCTTCTGAAATTAATATTAATTTCATAAAGTTTTGCAACCACTTTAGTTGAGACATTGAGTAGTTTTTGTGTTAGCAGATTACATGTAATTGTTTGTGGATTTCCGAGGTATTAGGTTGCAGAAATTGAACCAAAAATGCCTTGACCAAATTCTGAGTTTTATTGTGAGTTGTTATTGTGGTTGAATGTAAATTTTTTTCTGAATCGTTTGATGATGAGAATTGGTGATGATAATATTGAATCGAATCTGTTTCTGGATTTAGACAGTGTTATGTTGTAGAAATTAAGTTAGTTTCTTCCTTGGTTTTGTTCTGGTTTTTAATCATGCATTATAATTATTGTGGTTTGTGAGTTGGTGAGTCTCGAATTATTCGATTATGAGCATTGGGTGATGATGATGTTGAATCAAAACTAAATTGAGCACTTGATGAATTTGGGGTGAAACATTGAGTGAAATTGAGGACTTTTGTGGGAGGTGCTCTGAGTAGGGAGCCCAGGATGTTAAATTGTTTACAATGTTGCGAATCGAGCCCAAAAGTGTAACAATAAGTAGATTGTGCTAAATTACTAAAACTTAAAGTGGTTATAAGTTGATTCCGCTGAATTACTGAAATTAAAAGTGGTTATAAATTGATTATGCTGAATTATTGAAATTGGAATTAGTTATAAGCTAAGTTTGCTGAAATTACTTATGGCGAATGATCTTTAAACCGTAACATGATTTAGCTGAATCATTCAGCTAAACGATTTGAAGAACTAAATTTTTAAAATGAGAACTTGAATTGAGCATGGTGCTTCTCTAAGATCATGCGCTTGTTTTAAATTTCTCTATTTATTTATAAAGGCTTGAAACGAATTTAGAAATGACTAAAACGTTTAGCTGCTAAATCAAGTTACGATTTAGTTATATTAATCAATTGTTTAAAGATTAAGATTTTGAGTTAGTGAGCTCGAAATGAACTTAAATGACTTGCCTTCTTTAATGTAAAGATTTATAAACCAATACTAAGGTTGTGGAATTTATTTTGGCCTAATGAGCGTGATTATGGTTTTGCAAATGAATTATTGAAATAAAAGGACTTATCACTTACTTGAAGGTAGGAAAAGTCCTTATTCCTTGTAACAGGAGTTTGGATAATAAAAATGACTTGGTTTAATTAAAAATGGCTGAGATATGTGCTTAATGACTGGCCATGATTGGGGAACAGATCCAGTTTGCAGGAACCCCAATGCCTAAGGACAAGACCTAGAAGTGGGAACCCTAGAAGACCATGACGAGGGTAAGGTCCAATGTTATGTTATGCCCCCAGGATATTGCGAATTATGAGTGCAGATCTCACGTAGGGCGAGTGTAGATCTTCCTTAGTAGCACATTATGAAATCTTACACCAGAAGAAATGACCTTATTTTCTAGTTATGTATATAAATTATTTGAGTTCTCACTTTTGATATTTCGTGAATTTAGAAAAGAGTATGAATCTTTAAATGGGCCAAATTTGAATGTAAATTACTCATTTTAAGGCAAAATGGTTTAGTTGTGTTTTAAAAGTATCAATATGGATTTCTTTCCCTTTTTAACTATTGCTAAGTTACTTTGTTTGGCATTAAGGACGAATGAACTTCCCTAGAGGGGTGTAGATGTTAAAATGTGGCCTTTAGTCTCATGGATTCATTATATTGGAAGATATGCTTTCTTTTGAAGTCCTACTTACCAAATACGATAACACTAGTATGAATGTGATGTACTTACTACTTATCGATATTGCTTGCAACTGTTCTGTTTGAGGTAGTTGAGATACACTCACTCAGCGTGTGGTACCTCATTCCCACCTTATTTTCCCGTCCAAGTTCAGATTAATCAGGTGTAGAAGTTACATTGTTGATGACCTGCTAGTAGCCATTTTGACAGTTTCACATGATTGGTTGCCATGAAGTGATGAATTTATTGCCATCTATGTAATTAATTAAGTATACTCATCGATTCTGTAGGCATGTAGACAGCTCTAAACCTATGTATATATTGCTATATCACTTTTTAATAACTAGTTTGAATTTCAGTAACCTAGGTGTGTAACCCGTGGCAGTCACTCATGCCACCTAGCAACATATTTATCTTATCGTTAGGCTATAGGAAGCCTTAACTTAAGCTTTGAAACATTGCAAGTATAGGCGGAACTCTGGCAGCTTTGACCCAGAATGCCTAAACACGTCCTAAAGTTTAAGTTTGACCTTAACAGTCTTAGAGATTTCTTTTAGAAGTCCTCACGATGTGACGCCTCCCTAGGATGACGAGTGTTACATGGGGTGGTATCAGAGTCATAGGCTGCATTATGCATTTAGATACAATAATAGGAGTTGCAATGTATGAAATATATGACTTACGTGATTGTATTAACGCGTCATGCCGTTATACCATCTACAATATTTACATGACATATGGGGGGTGTGTGTGTACACATATAT
>JAKOGI010002216.1:0-52500 GCA_029747015.1 Carnegiea gigantea
CTTATGAACCAAGTTCTAAAGCCCCTTATCGGCAAATTTGTTGTTGTCTACTTTGATGACATATTGGTGTATAGCAAGAGTGAAGAAGAGCATGCCCATCACCTACACCAAGTCTTGAGTATCCTATCTCAAGAAGAGCTCTATGGAAACTTGGAGAAGTGCCATTTTTTCACTTCTCAAGTCATATTTTTGGGCTATGTTGTCTCGGCTCAAGGGATTCATGTTGATGAGAGCAAAATCCAAGCAATCCGAGATTGGCCCGTTCCGACTTCCATTCCACAAGTTAGGAGCTTTCATGGCCTAGCCTCTTTCTATAGGAGGTTTGTGAGAGATTTTAGCACCATTGTTGCCCCCATGACCGAGGTGCTTAAGGCCAAAAGATTTGAGTGGACCAATTAAGCTCAAAGGGCCTTTGAAGAAATCAAGTACAAGCTCACAAGTGCACCCGTTCTAGCTCTACCAAGCTTCTCCAAAGTCTTTGAGGTAGAGTGTGATGCTTCCGGTGTTGGGATAGGGGCTATCTTATCTCAAGAGAAGAGGCCCCTTGCCTTCTTTAGTGAGAAGCTCAATGATGCAAAGAGGAAGTACTCTACTTATGACAAGGAGTTCTATGCTATTGTGAGAGCTTTGGAGCATTGGAGGCCCTACTTGGTGGGAGGAGAATTCATTCTCCATTCGGATCATGAGGCACTCAAATTCATACAAGGGCAACACAAGCTCACCCCAAGGCATGCAAAGTGGGTTGAGTACCTCCAAGCCTTTCATTTTGTGATCCACCACAAGTCGGGTCAACTCAACAAAGGAGCGGATGCATTATCAAGAAGGTACTCCTTACTCTCTACCTTGGAATCCAAAGTCCTTGGTTTTGAGATTGTTAAGGGGTTGTATGCCCAAGATGAAGATTTCAAGGAAACTTATGAGATCCATGCCCACGGTCTATTTCATTTAGAGCATGGGTTTCTCTTCAAAGGGACCCGGCTATGCATCCCAAGGAGTGGGTTTCGGGAACTCCTCATTCAAGAGCTCCATGGTGGGGCTTTGGCCGGACATTTTGGCATTGAGAAGACTCGCTCCATGCTCAAGGAGCACTACTAGTGGCCAAGCATGTCCAAGGATGTAGAGCACTATGTGAGAAGGTGTTCTACTTGTCAACAAGCCAAGAGCCACTCTCGGCCCCAAGGTCTATACACTCCTCTCCCCATTCCTCCAGGTCCTTGGGAGGATGTGAGTTTAGACTTCATCACGGGTTTGCCACGAACCCAAAGGCACAAAGATTCAATCATGGTAGTGGTGGACCGATTCTCAAATATGGCACACTTCATAGCATGCCATACCACCAATGATGCTTCCTCCATTGCCAACCTTTACTTCAAAGAGATAGTTCGTCTCCACGGAATTCCAAGAAGCATGGTGTCGGATGGGGACACCAAGTTCCTAAGTCACTTTTGGCTTACCTTGTGGAGAAAGTTTGGCACTCACCTCAAGTTTAGCACTACATGCCACCCCCAAACCGACGGTCAAACTGAAGTGACTAATAGGACTTTGGGCACTTTGCTTAGAGTTCTAGTCAAGAAGAGCATCAAAGGGTGGGATGAGTTGCTCCCTCATGCGGAATTCGCCTTCAACCGAGCTCCAAGCAAGGAAACCACTCTTTCACCTTTCCAAGTGGTGTATGGTTACAATCCAAGGACTCCCTTAGACTTGGTTCCAATCCCAAATCCAACTAAGTTTAGTTGGGAGGCTGAGGAGAGGGCCAAAGAAATTCAAGAGCTACACACCAAGGTGAGGGAAAGAATTGAGAAATCCAATGAGCAAGCCAAGCAACGAGCCAATAAGCATAGGAAAGATGCTCAATTTCAACCGGGAGATTTGGTTTGGATTCATTTGAGGAAAGAGAGGTTCCCTAGCAAGCGCAAATCCAAGCTCATGCCAAGGTCAGATGGTCCATTTGAAGTCATTGAGAAGATTGGTCCTAATGCTTACAAGATTGACCTCCCAGGAGAGTATGGAATCTCGGCCACCTTCAATGTGGCCGATCTTAGTCCATATTATGATGAAGATGATCAACTTCCGAGTTTGAGGTCAAACTCCAACCAATCCGGGGAGTATGATGGGGACCATCCTTTGGAAACAAGTGAAGACCAAGCCACATGCCTAAGGGACCCTACACCCACCAAAGAAGTCAAAGAGGTTCATACCATGGTCCGAGAAATCATCAAACATGCATTGCACATGCTGCCCGGTTTGGACAGAAATTGGCCCGGTTTTGCAAGCCTAATTACCCAAGCTTAGGTGGACTTAAAGGGCTGCAAAATTACTTTTTGGAACCCTTAATATGTCAGATTCAAAGGCATATAAAGAGTTCTAGGTTAGGTATCTAGGAAATAAGTCAATGGGAGCCTTTTTCTAGAAGCAGCAGAAACTGTCCCAGTTTGCACATGCTGCACCTTTTGCCTGATATCTCCAAAACGGCTACTCCAAATGGCGTGAAACTTGAGCCCTGTGAAAGCTGACTTCCAGAGCTTTCCAACAAGACCTATTGCAGCCAATTTGGATGAGAAACCTAGGAGTTATAGCTGTTTAAATTTGACCCATGTGCACTGAAAAGTTGCTGACATAAAGTAAAAAGCACTTTTCAGCTTTTGTCTTTTGCTTTTTGGTCCCCCCATGCTTTTGGACGTGTAAGAGCTTGTTGGATCCTTTTTTTTTTCAGCTTGTTAAAGGTTTCCCCCACTATAAAAGGGAGGCCTTGGGCTGCCAAGAGCATTCATGAACTTGCATTCAGCTTTGAGTTTTGTAAACTCTCTCAAATTCTCTTCAAAATTCCTAGTGTTATATCTTGGGTGTTTGGCAACCTCAAGTGGGTCTCTAGGTCTTCTTAATTCAACTAAGAAGGTGATTAACTTCTGTAACTTAGTTGAAGGAAGAAAATTTGCCCAAGTGTGCAAACCAAGGTGGATTATCATCACCCTTGCTAGTCCACTTGATCTATCTTGGTTCTTGATTTTCTTTTCATGTTTTTCTACCCAAGTGCATTCTTGATTCACTTTAGCAAATACTTGCCTTAGTGAAGCTTGAATACATCACAGACCCATTTCCAGTACTGGGTAGAACTGAAACAGTTTAGAGCACTTGACTTCAACAGCTGATTTGAGGTAGCAAATGACCTCCAAATGACTTGCAATTGGTCTTATTGGAAAGAAAACATCTTAAACTTAAAGTTAGGCCTCCTGCATCCCTATCATATCCATTGGAAGTTCATGTAAAAAGGTGTACAAGACCGGGTTTGTTCACAGGCCGAAAACAGGATGAAGGCTGAAAATGACTAAGGCAAACTAGGCATGTTTTTTGCACTTTAGCCATTGATTCTGATTGTTTTGGAGCACCTTGAGGGTAGGTATTCATGGTCATGGATGGATCTCCATCATCCTCCCCTCGTTGAGGAGAATTTGCCCTCAAATTGTCCTTGAACTCATGGTGTGAGACCTTTAGAAGTAGCTCTTTAGTGGTGAGGAGTAAGCCCGAATGCTCTTAGTTCCTTTGGGGCTTAATTTTGTGGAGTTGGGATGGGCTTAGGGGGGCAAGGGTGATCTTCTTTCCATCCTTTGGAAAGGTATAAGTATTCAAATAGCCGTCATGCATCACCTTTCGGTCAAACAACCATGGCCTTCCCAACAAAAGATGACATGCATCCATGGGGATGATGTCGCACCACAACTCATCTTGGTAACTTTTACCAATGGAAAATGAAATCAATCACCTCGAATTTACTTGCAATCCTTTACCTTGATTGAGCCATTGGATGTTGTAAGGATGGGGCTGAGCCGAGGCTTGGAGGTTGAGTTTCTCCACCATGCTAAGTGAGGCCACGTTCGCACAACTACCACCATCAATAATCACGGAGCACACTTGGCCATGGACCGTTCATCTTGTGTGAAATAGGTCTTCCCTTTGGTCCTCCTTGTCTCCTTTATGGCTACTTAAGGCTCTCCTTAACACAAGTAACTCTCCTTCGTCCGCCTCCTCCACGACCTCCTCCATGAAATACCCCTCCTTGTCCTCCTCCTCCTTTTCCTCCTTAGTCGCTTCCCATTCGGCCAAGGAGATGACTCTCCTATTTGGACATTTCGAGGCTATGTGGCCTAGACCTTGACACTTAAAACATCTTTTTGTGTTCAAGGTTGTGGGTTTTGGACGGTTTGGAAGGGTTAGGCTCTTTTGAGGAGCTTGGTTCTTTTGTGTGGTGGAAGGGGTTGGAACCGTGGGTTTAGAAGGTGGGGAAGAGCTCCCCTTGTTCGAGGGTTGGCTCTCGGGAAAGGGTTTGAGAGGTTCTCTTTTGAGGAGCTTGGATTTTCTTTGTTGTTCCACTTTATGGGCTAAGACACACACTTCATCAAAGGTAGTATATTGTTGCAATTCTACCACATGAGCATATTTAGGATCTAACCCTCCCAAATACCTCACTATGGTTTGCTCGTCGGGCTCCCTCAAGTCACACTTGATCAACAACTTCTCAAACTCCCTAGTATACTCCTCAACACTCATGTTACCTTGGACAAGGTTGTGAAGTTGGGAGTAGTTATCTTGTAGGTAAGATGGGGGTAGAAACGGGCTTTAAGTTTGGCTCTCATTTTCTCCCATGTTCGAATCTTTCCCTTTCCTTGCCTAGCTCTTTTGGCACATAAGTTAGACCACCAAAGAGAAGCATACTTACGGAGTCTAATGGCAACAAGCTTCACTTTCTTTTCCTCCGGGATCTCCTTGTAGCCAAAAATCCTCTCTACGGTTTGAAGCCATTCCAAAAACTCGTCGGGGTCAAGCTTCCCTTCGAACTTCGGGATCTCTACCTTGATGTCTCCATGGTGTGAGGTTGCTTTCCTTCCTCTCCTCATTCTTCCATAGGCCTCTTCTTCACTTGAAGAGCTTGAGTGTGTGGCCGCTCTCATTTCTTGCTCGGAATCGGAGGAGTTAGAAGATCGGGAACTCCTAATCTCCTTGTGCTTTTGCTTCAAGGATTCTCCGAGTTGTCGCTTCAAGTAGTCATTTTGACCTTTGACCTCTTCGTTTTGTTGCCTTAAGGCCTCATAGTTCTTCATGAGGGCCTCAAACTTCTCTTCCAAGGTCATACTAGTAGTACTCATGTTGAAATATGATGGAACCTCACGGACAGGATGTGGCACGGGCGTGCCTGGTGGCACGGTGTGACCGTGCTGAAGTTTTGGATGTGGGTGAAGATGAAATGTGGCTGGGAAAGGCAAGTGGCACGGTCGTGCTTTTTGGCACGGGGGGACCGTGCTGAAGTTCTGTCCAGTGAAAAATGTGGGCACGGTTTTGATGTTTTGTGGGGGAAATGTGTTTGGGTGTTTGGAAGGGTGTTGGGCAGCAAGCTTAGGCCTAGGGAAGCCTTAGCTGTGATACCAAATATGATGTATCCTCAAGGGGGGTAGCCAAAGCAAGCCAAATCAGAATGCAAAGAGAACAAACGGATTCAAGCTTCCTTTGTAAACACAAGCTCAAAGTAGGATAGTTTTGTGAATAGAACCGAAACTAGCGCCTCACTTGGATACAGAAACACCACCAAGTTTAGTACTAGGGCCCTTAACAACTCCTTAGATACAGAAACACCACCAAAGAGAGGTTAAGACTCTTGCTAGATCACCACCCTACCCGGCCAAAGATAGAGATAAGCTAGAAGAGAGTTTGGGAGTTCAAAGGACAAAGCTCAACTTCAATCTATTTTCTCAACATGATCGCCGGCCAAAGGACCTTAGGGGGCTTAAATACAAAGCTTCCTAGTACAAAACATAGGCCCTAGACTACCTTACAAGCTAAACTAGGCAAAAACCTGAAAATCAAAACAACACCAAAAACGGTTAGATTAAACCGGGGCTTGACACATCTTCATTGTTGATCTTGAGGCTTAGGTGTCGACCTTGGGAGCTTGGGAGACTTTAATCAGCAGCTTGGCACTCTAATCAAGTCATTTGCAAGTGGATTAAACTTTGATAAGAGCAAAAAGCACCTCAAAAAGAACAATATGCAGCTGCTGCCTTTACCCTGGTAAAAGGGAGTTTCTTCCCTTAATTTGCTGGTTAATAGCTCCACAAGTGTGTAATTTGGCTGAGTTTTTTTATGGCCACTTGATAATATTTTTAATATGCTTTCAAGCCATAAAAGTTTCAATCCAAATGGAGGAGCTTTGGCCATCCAAACAGACCCATTTCCATAACTGGGCAGAACTGAAACAGTTTTGAGCACTTGACTTCAACAGCTGATTTGAGGTAGCAAATGACCTCCAAATGACTTGCAATTGGTCTTATTGGAAAGAACACTTCTTAAACTTAAAGTTAGGCCTCCTGCATCCCAATCATATCCATTGGAAGGTCATGTAAAAAGGTGTACAAAACCGGGTTTGTTCACAGGCCGAAAATAGGATAAAGGCTGAAAATGACTAAGGCAAACTAGGCATGTTTTTTGCACTTTAGCCATTGATTCTGATTGTTTTGGAGCACCTTGAGGGTAGGTATTCATGGTCATGGATGGATCTCCATCAACGAACTACATGGCTCAACCGTCTTCTCCAAAATTGATCTTCGAAGTGGTTACTACCAGATAAGAGTAAGAGAAGGAGACGAGTGGAAAACTGCATTCAAGACCAAGGGCGGTTTATACGAGTGGCTAGTTATGCCATTCGGTCTTTCCAACGCTCCTAGTACGTTCATGAGACTAATGAATCAAGTATTCAAGCCCTTTATTGGCAAATTCGTGGTGGTTTACTTTGATGATATTCTTATTTATTCCAAGGACGAGCAGGCACATCAAGATCATCTCCATCAGATCATGCGTGTCCTTGAGCGTGAGCAGTTATATGGTAATCTTAAGAAGTGTACCTTCTTTACTCATGAGGTCACCTTCTTAGGTTACATTGTTTCTAATGAAGGCATCAAGGTTGATGAAGGGAAGATAGAGGCTATTCGCACTTGGCCTCAACCACAGAGTATACATGATATAAGAAGTTTTCATGGTTTGGCTTCGTTTTACAGAAGATTTATACGAAACTTCAGCACCATCATGTCCCCTATGACCGAAGTGCTTAAGGGTTCATCCTTCCAATGGAATCCTAAAGCTCAGGCTGCCTTTGATGTAAAGGTCAATGGGAATGATCACACTCACTAACCTTATACCAAGGAAGACTCAAAATTCAATGTAGTTCACGGGCTGAAGTGGCACGGGCGTGCCAATGAGCACGGGTACACCGTGCCAACTTTCTGCCTGAAAGAACTAGATTAGGCTAGTTTTGCCTGGTTTGAGTGCTCTTCAATTCTAACTGATTTTCTATCTTTTTGGTGAGGTGGACTTGAAGGAAATGGGTGTGAATGATACCTATACTTTGGAAAATGAATACTTTGGAAAATTAAGCAAACAACCTTGCTAATGATCCGGTAGGATGCAAAGGAGAGAGATAAGCTAAACTCTTGGATTGGATACAGTAATCACCACCAACCTTTGAGTCTAGGGCCCTTAATCTTGATTAAGATACAGAATCCACCACTTAATCAAGGTTAAGACTCACTTGAACACCACTTAGTTTGGCCTAAACTAAGATAAGCAAGCAAGGATTTGGTGAGGAAGCTTTAAAAGCTCTCTACGGTTTTCTTTGAACAAAATCTAAAGTGCCCTTCATTATGGCCGTGCCTTCCCTTTTGTTGCTTGCCTTACAACCTTTCCTACTCAGCAAGCAAGTTAGAAGACACCTCACCTTACCCTCCTGGGGAGGAAAGGTGTTAATTAACTCTAATTCCCACGGTTAGAGTTAATCGGTTACAAACATACTTAATGCTAATCAAAATACACTTAAAGCATCAAGGAAAGCAAGACAAATGAAGATTACTACATTATTAACTTGTCCTTAATCTCATTCAGCTTCAAATGCAGCAAGGAAGGCATGTGCCCAGCCGAAAAGTGACCTCCCCTTTGCGGCTGGCCAATAGGAAGCAAGATAGCACCTTCCTTGTCTTCCAATGAGAATCAAGAGACAATTCTTCTTGCAGCCCTTTTTTCATTGGTTGTGACCTTCCCTAGGTTGCCTTGGACATGTGCCAACATAGAAGAGAGTGCCCATTCAGCTGAAGAGAAGGAAAACCTCTAGAGAAGGTAAAGTGCTGCTGTGACGTCAACCGGGTTAGGGCCAGTTTGTTTCACCCGGTTTTCAGAATAAGTTTAACCCAAGCAAAAAGGGATATGATCTGGGTTTTACTCGTGGGGGGAAAGTTCAAGGTGTGTAAAAACCCCCCCAATCAAGAAATTAGGGTTAAACAAAGTTTAAGTAGGGTAATCACACCTAAACTTTTAACCGCGCAGAATTGGACCGATTCTGACCGGTTGGGAAAATGTCATTGATACTCCATCCTCTTCGTGGCATGGTTTGAAACCAATGCCTGGACTTGAAAGCTAACATCCTGAGGATTCCAAAAATGCAAAAATATTGGCCTTAAGCCATCATATGGCTTAGGAAATCAGATGCACAAAACCGGGCTTAAGCTGACCGGTTAACCCATTTGTGCTGTTTTCGATTCCTTGCCAAAGGTGAGCCATCTTCTTGGTTTGGGACCTTGTTTTTGGACGACTTGGACTAGTTATTTCATGGTCAAGGTCATTACTAGGTGGGGTTCCATCAAAATCACTACTGAGCTATTACCTAGTCAACAGTCAGAGAATAGACCCGATCTACTAGCTCGGGTGTTCAGAATTAAGTTACGACAACTGCTCGATGATTTTAAAACAAAAAAACTCTTCGGGACAATCATTGCTGGTGAGTTCCTGGCATTGTCAAACACAGTATTTTACCTTATAAATACTTTCATTGTACTAATTACCACCACTTTATATTTTACAGAAGTATATGTAGTTGAATTTCAGAAGCGTGGCCTTCCCCATGCTCATATTCTCTTAACAGTGGCACCGGAACATAAGCCCACATGCCCAGAAGATGTTGACAGGCTTATTAGTGCAGAAATCCCTGATCAAGCTACGGATCCTCTTGCATATGATACTGTCACACGATTCATGATACATGGCCCATGTGTTTCATGTTTGGTTGACAGAACATGTTCAAAACATTACGCAAAGAGATTTTGTGATCAAACCACATTTGATGAGCATGGATTTGCTCAATACCATCGGCAACGCACTCCTCAACAAGTGGTCATGAATGGACGAGAGATTGATAACCAATGGGTGGTCCCATACAATAGAGAACTATGCATAAAATATGATGCTCACATCAATGTCGAGCGTTGCTGTCCGTAGTGTGATCAAGTACCTGTATAAGTATGTACATAAGGGACATGGTCATGCTACTATTGTCATTGAGGGTAATACGACACATTGTGACAATGAGCAATCTCGGCCATGTAGAGAAGGGAATGAAATACGGGAATATTTGGATTGTCGCTTCATATCTGCCGTTGAGTCATGCTGACGGATATTTTAGTTCAGCTTGCAGCATCAATACCCTTCTGTGCAAAAACTTCAATACCATTTGCCGGGAGAACAATTCGTCGTGTTTAGAGACAATGATGACCTCATTAGTATTGTTAATAAACCAGAAGCACATAAAACAATGTTAACAATGTGGTTTGATGCAAATAAGAAGTACCCACACGCTCGACAGACCACGTATCTGAACTTCCCCGCGCAATGGGTATGGAATCATTCTTCTAAAAGTTGGACGGTCCGTCAAAAAGGTTATTCAATTGGCCGACTTTCGTTTGCACATCCAAATTGTGGTGAACGATACTATTTGAGATTGCTTCTTACAAAGATATGTGGAGCAACTTCTTTGGAGGATATTCGTACCATACGCGGTATCCTACATCCAACATTTAAGTCAGCATTCATGGCATTGGGTTTGCTTGATGATGATGGTGAATGGCATGCTACCTTGACTGAAGCATCAACCTAGGCTTCAGGTGTGCAACTATGAAATATGTTTTGCCCCATGTTGATGTTCTCTGAGATTGCTGACCAGGTAAAGTTGTGGGACACACATTGGGTTCATATAACAGATGACCAGTTACATACCATACGATGCCAGACAAGGATGCCGGATATGGATTTGCCATGTACCGAGATCCAGAATCTTGGACTACTTGAGATCGAACGTATCTTGAATAGAAACAGACGATCACTACGTAATTTCCCTCCAGTGCCACTCCCTTCCATTGAAGCTGCAGTTTATGCAACTAATCGGCTTATTATTGATGAACTTGATTATGATACATCCAGATTTGAAAGTTTGGTAAGGGGGTTGAACTCAGATCAGTATCATGTGTACAGATCAGTACTTGATACTCATAACAGAGGTAAAGGGGGGTTGTTTTTCATATATGGCAGTGGGGGCACGGGAAAGACATATCTATGGAATACCTTAATCTCCAAGTTCCGATCTGAAAAGCATATTGTTCTTACTGTGGTATCGTCGGGAATTGCTTCATTACTGCTACCCGGAGGGAAAACAGCACACTTGGTATTTAAAATACCCTTACAACCTGATGAGACATCCGTTTGTTACTTTGATAAGAGGTCTGAACGTGCGGATCTCATCCGTGAGACATGGTTGATTGTATGGGATGAAGCACCAATGATGAATCACTTAGCGTTTGAAGCCGTTCATCGTCACCTCCAGGACATATGTGATAATCAGAATGCTTTTGGCGGGAAACTGGTCCTTCTTGGGGGAGATTTCAGACAGATACTTCCTGTGATTACACATGGAAGTCGTGAATCAATCGTTGCAGCTACAATCCATCGAGCAACATTTTGGAATGAATGCAGTGTCCTACACTTGCGTATAAACATGCGGCTGCAACGAATTAATGAACCTACCGAGACTGTGCCCAATGTCGAAGAATTTGCTCGATGGATATTAGAAGTTGGAGATGGTCAAGGGTAAGGAATTGCTATTTCAGATGACGGCGAGCCTAATTGGATTAAGATTCCGGAAGAATTCCTAATACGGAATGAAAACAACGGTCTGCATAATTTGATCGCATCAATTTATCCTGATTTTGATGCTAACTATGAAGATTGGTCATATCTTTGTGAACGAGGGATTCTTGCACCAACGAATGATGATGTCGATGAAATAAACACAATCATGTTATCCATGCTTCCTGGAGATGTGAAAAGCTATTTGAGTTGTGACACTCTTTCAAACGCCAACGATTGTGGTCATTTCAGTGATATGGAACCCCCTGAATTATTGCATTCCCTAAAGATCTCTGGGTTGCCAAATCATTGTTTAGATCTTAAAGTCGGTGCGCCAGTTATATTATTGAGAAATTCGAATCAGTCAATAGGGTTGTGCAATGGTACTCGATTAATTGTCAGTAAGCTGGTGATAGAGTGATTGAGGGCAAACTAATAACTGGCTCAAAAGTTAGGGAGACTGTTCTAATACCCAGAATCGATTTAACACCATCCAATCTTCTAGATCTACAAATCAGAAGAAGGCAGTTCCCTCTAAAATTGGCGTTTGCAATGACAATCAACAAAAGTCAAGGGCAAACTTTAAATAGAGTTAGCGTATACCTTCCAAGGCCCATGTTCAGCCATGGTTAACTTTATGTTGCACTGTCACGTATTTTATCCCCTTCTGGATTAAAAGTACTACTCTGTAATAAGAGGGAAGTTCCAGTAGACGTTACAAAAAATGTTGTCTATAGGGATGTATTGAACAATTTGTAGCTTATAATTATATCGTATAGTTTATTCATTTTGCCGATTACATTCTGTCTGTTTGATTATCATATTTTCAATCATAACATTCTGGTGTTATGTACAGTAATATACCTCACTGGATAAATACTTTGTGGTCATTTCTTTATTACCATATCATACTATATACTTTTAATTTCTTTAAGATTACAGACATGGCATCTTCAGCACCTACATTTATGCCTATATGCGCCATCAACCCGTGCAATAGATCTATAACATTGACAGCTCGGCTCATGCGAGCATTGTCCGTCCGAGTCTATGGGCGACGGACAGTATGGAAAGTTATATTTATGGACTACCAGGTATTGGATTAGTGTGTTCAATAAAGTTATCATCGTATACATGTATAATGCTTACGTCTGCATTTCATTATTTTATAGTGTGATGTGATATTCGGCATCATAGAAGGCGATGCCGATATTACTCGATGGAGGTCCATACTCAGTGCTGGCAAGGTTTATCACATATCCGGACTCTCGGTTGATGCTGCTACAGATGGCGAATGGAATGTGGTGACCAACCTTTACAAATTGGTTTCACGCAGCGAACAATACTTCTTGGTGTCATTGAAGAATGTTAGGATATTCCCTACCAGCATCGACCTCCGTTCCTGTCATTCATCGATATCCCTCGACGTCTTCGGACACCTGATAATGTTGTTGGTACGTATTGTTCACACAATCAAGTTTGCTATCTAAATTTATGCATGCATTTCTTCTGTATTCTTTACAGTGTTCTCAATCCCTGTTGTTCTATAGACATTATAGGGATGGTAGTAGCTATATATCATTTGGAGAGGATCAGAGATAGAGGCACTGCACGGCGGGAATTATTACTTTGTGACATGCAGTACGTATTGTTTTCAGATAAAGATTTGTTCATATTGATTGTTATATTTCAATTGTATAAAGATTAGCATATATGACACATTTGTGCAGGATGCATCCATTGAGACTGACTTTATGGGAAGATTTTGCGGAAGTTGAGGGCACCTATATTCAGCAATATTTGGCTGATGAGAATATACTTCTTGCATCCAGAGTGCACCTTAGACATTATGAAGGTAACTTTACATCCACAGAACTCACTAATTTCCATTATTCTAATTGTATATTTGAGTAATATGTTTTCACTATTACAATATAATTGTAGGAGTATCAGTTTCGACTTTGCCCGTTAGTAAATTGCTGATAAACCCAGATATTGAAGCAACAGACGACTTTGAAAGATGGTATACACAACATGTAACATTAATTTAGGTTTTCTAATTCCATATAACTTATATACATCTAACCTCACGCATGTTACTTTCTATATATATATTAGGTACTCTGGCACTTCAGGTGTGATGAAGCATTTCGATTTCATACGTCTGAGAACATTACGCATGTGCCATCTAGAGAAACTGTTTGTAGTTAGACGGATTAGATTATATGAATATGCTTCTGCGCCAAATGTAAGCTAAACTTTTATTCATCAAATGCTCCTTATGCTCACATACATTCACTCAGTATCACATAATTTCCATATTTTATATGTCTGCAGGTTAGATATTTTCGGATTTTTGCATATATTGCTGAAATCCATCTGCTGCTTTACGACTCTTGCACTAATTGCAACAAAAGTGTTAACACTTATGTATTCGCGCTTAATGTACCATACTGCACATGCCGATCCCTGAGTTTGACTCGGAATAGGTTTGCATATATGATTCCCTATTGTTTCATATTGTGTTGTGCTTTCCCAAATTTATGTTTGCGTTAGTGTAACCATCCCTTTCTACTTCAAAAATACAGGTTCATATTCAGAGTTGTGTTACAAGATGTTACAGGTTGTAGAGAATTCACTATTCTTCATGAGGATGCTCGAATTCTTTTACATACGACCGCTACACAGTTAGATATGTATGCAGCGCAGGTATTCTTATTGTCACTGATTATCATGTTCACCCAAATTATTGTTCCACCATTGCCTAACCTGTGTGACTGTTATCCACAGCCATATGGTCATCTATCACTCTATGCGATTATAGATGATTACATCGGAAAACCTTAGGTTTTCATTATAGAGCCTTCACGTCAGCATGAAGTAGAAGCTCCTCTCGCTCTTATTGTGCCAGTCAATTGGGAGGAAGAGGTCCATTACATACAACGTAGTAATGTTAGGTATACCAGGTATATAATGTGTATATATAAAATTCTCTTCCATCAATGTTAATCAAATTATCACTAAATCTTGATTTTTGGTTTAGGTACAAGATACGGAGGTGGATTCTTCATCACTGGCGTCATAACTTAACTTATTATCATCCAATTTAGCGTACTTTGTACCGAGTTCACTACCCAATGTGTCAGTCATCCTTATATAGACTTATTCCACAATGATATAGTTTTCTATTATTAATCGTATTGTTTATGCACGCAGTTGCTGTATATTTAATTTTTTTGGTTGGGTTTTTTCCTTCTCTTTACCTACTTATAGTATTAATTATTTCTACACCAACTATCCATTTATTTTTTTGATAACATAGTTATGAGTTATCTATTTAAACATGCTCCGTGCTTTGGCATGGGCCCATACTAGTTATTATAAATAATAACATGGTGATGTTAATTAGACTTTGTATCTAAACACATATATGTCTTCACATATTCTTCATGTGCTAAGTTTGTATTCTTAGTATTTATAATATTTAGTACCTGTAACAGTTATCATATCAAATCAACTAAAAAAATTTTGCATTTTAAGCATACGAGGGTAAAATTTTTCTGTTTTTGAAAGGGGGAGGAAGAGGGAGGGTAGAAATGAGCTGAAACAACTATTTTCAGGTATATGGATATAGTAGAGATAATTTAGGTTTTAGCTTAGAATTTATCTCTTCTTCATAATCCCTGAAAAGAGAAAAAGGGGAAAAGAGGAAAGAGAGAGAACAAAGGAGAGAATAATGCCTTTGTTTCCTTTTGTTTTTTGGTGGGTTTCTTTATGATGTTGTGTTCTTTACTTAGGAGAAACTCTACTAGCCGAGTTCTTAGCCTCTTTTGGATGAAGTCATCATTTTTTTTTTTCAATAACGGCGTTAAATTATTTTTTTTCATAGTAGCACTATTTTTTTAAGTTTGGGTCCAAAGTGACACTAAAGAAACTTATTATCTGTGTAGTCAGTTATACTCGATGTTTTGATTAATTTTTTGAGTTACACAAGGCTTGCATTAACGTACACAATTTTCTTTATTTACCATATAAATAACATTAACAAAATATTTCAATTTCATTTCTTTATTTGAGACTTGGGGTTCTTCGGTGGGCGTCAAAGAGTGGAAAGTGTAAAGATTGAGTGAAACGATCTAACTAAACAAGTCATACGTACTCTAGTGCCACTATGAACCCAAATTAAAAAACATAGTGCTACTATGGAAAAAAATAACTTAGTGATATTATTGGGAAAAAAAACTGATAACTTGGTGTCACATGGACTAAGAACTTGAACCTACTGATTTTCCAACGCCAGGGAACATTTGAGAAGGCATTTATCTTTTAATCCCTGTATTTTGCTATGTTATTGCTGTCAATCCTCTATAAAATGTCTAAGTACCCAAATTCCACGTTGAACATCAATGACTAACAGTAAGGTAACCAACGAATCAGACCAGCTAGTTCGACAAGTCATGAGATACACACATATATGCATATGTATGTATGTATGTATGTATGCATAGGGGCATTCATATTTCAGTCCACCCCAGAAATCAATAAAAAGCTAGAATGAAAACCCGGATCCAAATTGGACTAAGTGCAATTGGTCTAACTCTTCAGTCGTTAAAATTGTGAATTTTAGGTTTTGATCTAGTCCGATCGATCTCTAAACTGCTCAAACTCGGGCAAGAAATCCAATTTGCTATACAACAATATGTTAAACTCCAAGCTTTGGTTTTAAAACAATAAAAATATGTTATATTAATATGATCAAAAGGGCCTCTTTAAGTGGCTAATCTCGTATGATTATCTTAAACCTCTTTCTCTCACTTTCTCAGTTTCCCCCCAATCTCTCTAATCAAGATCCAAAGTTATGATTGCAATAGCTTTAAAACTTGACATTGTTGAGTCCAACTTTTATACATTTTAAACCCTGATATTTTGTACATTTAGTATAATATAAATCCTGGTCCTAGGGTACTATCTTATTCATTTTTGAAGAATAGATGATGTCGTGAGATTGAAGCAAAAGCAAATTAAAAAGGTTCAATTTGATGACATCAAAAAAAAAAAAAAAAAAACGGCTGGATGAGCCATCTGTTGAGGCTTAATTTGGTGGATGAAAATTTTCAAACCATGGGAAAAGTAAGAAGTAAAAAAAAGGAGGAGAAAAAGAAGAAAGAAAGAAAAAAACGAAGAAGGACCAAAGTAGCAGTGCATCATTTATTCCTAGCAAAGCCTAAGTGCAAATGGTCATCAACACCGCTGAAGGCGCATGTTGGAGTAACCAAGCTACGTGAATCACCTTCTGATCAAATCGTGCAGCTCATCTGGCCCCAAATGACGCAGTCCACAAGAGAAATAATTGAGGCGGTGCAAATCGATATAAAAGGAGTCAGAGCATCAGATGGGGGAGACCTAGTTTTTCATCGCTGTGATTAGAGACTGAAATTTTCAGTCTCATAAATCTAAAAAACGGTATCAATTTAAGTTCTGAGACCGAATATAGACCAAAAATAGTTCGTCTGGAAAATCGTGGTCGCAATTTAAATTTAGAGACCATTTTTATGCACTTGGTCTCCACTTGAACCGAAATTATAGACCAAACTTTAGTGGACTCTATTAGAGTCTAGCCCAATTTGGCCTCTGACAAATATCATGTTAAAGACCAACGAGATTAGTCTCTGTTAGAGATCAAGATCTTACGGTCTCAATTTGAGACTGTGGCCTATAGTATCCATTGGAGACTGATTTATCGGTATCCATAAGAACCGTTTTCTATTTTTGGTCTCTGATAGAGATTGCAGGCTTCTTTTTGAGATTTTGGAGACTGCATATTGGTCTCGGTCTCAAACTGAGATTGATATTTAATTTTGGTCTCTAATTTGACTGCAATTTTTCCAGCAATTCTGCTATTTATGCCAGCTTGAACCTGCTGTTTACATGCCATAATATGCATTTCCGGGCCACAATTGCCACAAATTATAACACTCAATTTTTTACATGCCAAATATTCTCCAACACAAATCATACATTGTGCCAAAATTCCCACAACCATTTCGCATTCCATAAACATGTACAACAAAACCAATTCACATTGTAGTGTTCTTCAACCACAACACCAACCAATAGACAACCCGACGCATCCACAATCGCCAAAGGAGGCAAAGGTTCTCCAAAATACAGTCACAAACCAATGTTCCATAACCAAGAGTTCAAACTACTTCAACTAAGCGTCCAACTAACATAGCGAAGGGGATAAAACTATACACAGCGAATCCTATGGGGATTGTTGAGATTTGTTGGCATGCGTGTGGCGGCCAAGAAGCGCCGAGAAGCTGTCAAATCGAGCATTTAGCTCTAGAAGTCATATTCTTTGCTCGTCGAGCTTCTTCCTCGTAGTCCTCAGCTCCTCTTTCATCAAATGTAGACGAGCTTAGATTGTCTGAAAGTCATTTTGAGTGGTCTGTAATGATCTTGAAGTTGGGTGACTAAGGGGGAGGAGTATGCGGATGAAGTATCTGAGCTAGGACGTGGATGGTCCTCTCAAACATGGATGTCCATCTCTACGAAGTCTGTACTTACACTTTAGTATGAGCCTTCAATTGCTCATATTTTCCCCACATCAGAAGGAAGAGGAAAAGTCAAACGAGTAGCTTTTATAAAGACTTTATTCACCTAACTTTAAAAAACTACTTTTGCGCTACTTACATAAACACTCTGTGCGTGAGCATCACACCAAATCCACTTACAATTCTCATCAACCTTTGAATGAGTCGTAGCAAACAGCTCAGCAGCTGAAGGTCTCCTGTTGAGCTGTTAAGCCTATCATATCAAAGTTCATGCACCACATTAGTAATTGAGCAAGGTTAATTAAAAACATAACAGTTAAATGTATTTCATCTCCCCGTACTAATTTCGTAGCCCAAATTGTAGCTGAAATCGACCTCTGGCTGTGCCCAATTTTAGCTTTAGGCCCTTCTATCTTGTTCCTCCTATTTCATTCATATCTCTTCTTGAAATCCTTATCAGCCTCCCTCTTAATACTTCAAGGGTGCACGAACAACGCCTGTCATCCAAGTAATGATCTTCTCATAAGGTTCTTTCACAGCCTTGTTCACCATGTCCTTCAACCTTGTTCGTACCTTTTCTTACAACTCTCTTCTCACTTTAGCATCATGTTGTAGATCCCAAGTGAATTGTTGTTGCACGTGAAATTCAAAAAATTATCATTACGTAAGTATGTATGTATGTATCTATGTATGTATGTATATATATGTGTATATATATATATATGTGTGTGTGTGTGTGTGTGTGTGTGTGTGTGTGTATATATATGTGTATATATATATATATGTGTGTGTGTGTGTGTGTGTGTGTGTGTGTGTGTATATATACGTATATGAAGATGCATTTTACTGGGTGTTTTCTTATTTGAACAACCTATGGTTCCTTAGATACATCTCCATAGCTCCAATTAAGTTTCTCAAGAAAGGGCGGGGGAGGGGAGAGAAACATAATGTTCGGGTCATCTGTACTGCGTATGTAGAAAATATAAAATTAAATAAATGGACAAATAAACAAATATTTTGGCCACTCTATCCCGACCATTTTACTTTGCATTGCTGCCATCCATTTCCTACCCAAAAGGAGAATAGGGATGATCATTAATGGGCACTAATCCCACCAACCAAGCATGCATCAGGGCCTCAGGCAAATATAGAACAACCCAGCATTACCAAAAAAAGAATAAATTGAGACCAGCAAAAACGTGTATACAACCACTAAACACCAAATAATACCGTGTAGAATCAGAAAATATAAACAAAAACAGGAATTGCGAGAGACATAAGGGGTAAAAAAGTGGGAGAACTAATGAGAGAGGTCCAACCTAGAGACATATATATATATATATATATATATATATATATATATATATATATATGCATATATATATACACACATACATATATTTATATATGTGTACATCTATATATATGTATATATATATATATATACATATAATATATATAATATGTATGTGTATATATATACATATATATATATAGTATATATATATATATATATATATATAATATATATTATATATATATATATATTTATGTATATATATACACCCACACATACATACGTACCTATATGTATATATGTATGTATGTATGTATGTATGATATGTACGTATGTGTGTGTGTATATATATAATATATAATATATATATATATATTATATGTGTGTGTGTGTGTTTGTGTGTGTGTGTGCTGTGCGTGTGTGTGCGTGTGTGTGGTATAATATATACATACATACATACATACTACCTACATATATATATAAATAACACACACACACACATATATAGACATAAGTGGTGAGTTTTGTGTGTGTGTGTGTTGTGTGTGTGGTGTGTAAGTATATATGAATACATCCGTATATAGAAGTTTATATACATATGTGTATGTATATATATAATACAATAACATATATTACATATATAAATATATATATATATATATATATATATATATGTATAATATGTATATATTATATATATATATATATATATATATATATATAAATATATATATATATGGATCTTCCCACATCACTTAATATTACCTTAAAACAATTTCACCAGAACGTCTTGTGGTCCTCAGGGGCGTCTCTCCAACAGGTGAAGGCCTCTTTGTAGTGAGTTTGAATGGTCTCAGATATGGCTCATGCGACGTCCTGATTACCAAACCTACAATGGAGCAAAGACACCATATTAGACCAAAATGTATTAAGGCCTAGGTTCATGGATTTGAAAGCTCAATGACACGTACCACCAACTGATATTAGGTACAAGTTGTTGTCTTATCAGCAATGAGCTAGTGTGCTCTAACGGAACCTTGGGAGGTTGCGTCTCCTGATAGTTGAACTGGGTTAAGACTCTATCTGAACCATCCATGTTGACCTACTCCTCCACAATGCTCAGTAAATCAATTAGAAACTTAGGTTGCACGCAAACGACTCAATATGATACAATTAGCAATACTTTGATACATTGATACAATACAGCATACTTAGCAATGATACAATTAGGAAGAAGTGGTCATAATAAGCAAAATACATAATAACACAAGTGCAAATGCATTTACAACAGTTACAAATAATATTGTCATCAACATAACTATATAAAACGTGAATCTTTGAAATAGTCATCATTATATCATAAAGACTATCAATGTCGTCTTCAAGTCATCCTTGTTGTCCATCCTCTCCATATGCACCATCAATGTCATCAACCTCCATGTCATCATTGTCATCCATGTCATTGTCCTCTTCTGCGACAATGTCAACATCATCATCCATGTCAATATATCCTAAATTTGATGGATTGTCATTTTTATCTACTGGGAATGGTGTCTCATTTTCAGGGGCGTCTATTATTGGTCTTGGCTTCATTTTCAACACCACCTACCAATCCTTTTTATTAGTGTCTTGCATAGGATAGGTGTAAAACAAACTTGGGTCACTTGGCTCGCAAGGCCAAATGGATCATACTTGGTATATCTCCTCGTGTGATTGACATCAACCAATTTGTATGTATTATGGACAATAACACCATTAATTGAGTCAAACCATTTACACTTGAATAATATTGTCTTATATGGACGAATATCCCTAATACGGTACAACTCAATTACATCTTGAAGAATGTCATAATATTCCTTTCCATCTGTTGCTTTCACGCAAATGCCGTAGTTTATCATTGACTTGCTTTTCCCATATTCGTACGTATGGAAATTGAAGTCATTGACATAACAATGATCCCAACGACAAACATGCCTTTTAGGGCCAAATGCAAGTGCTCTGATGATATCATTGTTGATGTCGGAGTGCAAAACCTACATGGCAGTCATTAACGGAAATAATCGAAGATGTAGTCATTAAGTTAAACCTATATGAATACTTGCTTGTGTATGTCATTGCACTTACATATTCTTTGAACCATTCTTGAAATCTATTCTCAAACTTGGCCCAAACATCTTCAACTCGAATTCGAGGATTTTGTTGGACCATCTCAACTTCAAAGGTCCTATAAAATACAAGGAGAAGACGATGTAGTCCCATTTAATTTATATAAGTTTTTTTTCCATATGTAAGACACAAATTTAGCGCTTATACTCTCTTACCAACCCACAATTCAACAGTACATATACATACGCCACTCAATGATCAGATGATCTGAAAGATGCACAATACCCTCATTACAAGCATATCCAATGTTATAGGAGAAAATTTCAGGAAGATTGGCATCAGGTTTGTCTTGTTAAATGCTGATCACATTTCGGGGCAAATCTCTTGCCTTAACATCAACACTATCATCAAAATAGTTAGCGATGAAGTTTGTTATCCCCTCCATTAGGTACGCATAGCAAATTGAAGGTTCAACTATGCCTACTTTCCCCTCTAATGATAAAGAAACCTGAAATCCAATGAAATCTATAACGCCCCCTAATTAAGCATGTTCCATTGTTTGCATTCTCCTTAATAAATCTCTGAATTAGGACTAATGAACTCAATGATAGGAGCGTTACCGCCATCCAAAAGGACAAGGCTTGAAGTGTGTGTACGAGATTATGAACTAGAAATAACATAATTAGACATAGCTTTAACCATACACATTCATGCATTGTCCTTTTGGACGGTAGTAATACCCCTATCATTGAGTTCATTAGTCCTAATTCAGATATTTATTAAAGAGAATGCAAACAGTGGAACATGCTTAACTAGGGGGCATTACAGATTTGGTATTAGGGCTAAGGTTTTAAGGGTCACTATGAGCTATCAAGTGTTTATGAGTTAGCTATTAAGGTGTGTATGAGTTATGTTAGACCAGTTAAATGAACTATTGACTCTAAGTTCATATGTATGGGCATATAAGGAGGAACCATTTTTATTTGAGTGATTCAATCATTTGGTAATATCCTGAGATTCGAGCATTAGCAAAGTGGAGTGTGGAACTATTTGGATGACCTGTTAGTGAGGCATGCTCTCATTTATCTAGGAGTTGCATTGTACGTTTCATTTCTCTCATTTGTTTAAATTTTTATAATCATGCACTCCGGGCGTGTGACCCGTTGAGTTATGAACTCCGGCATGTGGCTGTTGAGCTATTGAAGTGTTTCTCTCCATTTAGGTATCTATTGTAAGACTTTAAGTTGGCTTTTAGTTAGTTTTTGTGCGGAACTCTGTCCATTTTACCCCAGGATTTGAGAGTTTTATTGAGGTGTATTAATATACCTGATCTTGGGTACAATGATGGTTGAAACCCGATGTGGGGATGCCATTTGCAACTTCTTAAGGGATTAATACAGTGTCAAGTTAGACGTAAACCTCTAGAGGAGGAAATGCCTTGTGGGGTAATATTTTTGAAGTGAATTAGTATGATTTGAATATTACAATGAGTGCTTATGTCTGGTGATAACAGTTTGTAACTTATGGTGTACTACTTGGCATTATATAGATGGTACGAGTAAGATTAAGCTGCCATGTATAGGAATTATCTGGTCTTGACACTAAGACCTTGCATCAGTGATGCTCCCATTACTTCCTGTTATTGACTTATTTCTGTCCTAGTTACCTTGAATTGTTTAGGAGCAATGAAAGTTAGATATGCAGGATTAAAGGAAAAGGACCCAAAGAAGTGATATAATATCCATTTTACCAGTGCCAAGCACATTCATTTCATTAGTATTGAGGACATTCATTTTACCAGTATCAGGTAGATTTATTTCACTAGTATCAAGTGATGTGTATATACACATAATTAGTAGACTCTGCTCGTATACACAACATACTTTTAAGGAATTTTCGGAGAAGGGTGTGTAATTGGGTTATGAGTTATTCAGTGATCCAATAATGAGTGATGAAGAGGATTAGAGAAGTATAACAGGCCATATCTTTTATTACCTGAATCTCTTATAGTTAGCTATATCTATCGACCAACTTCCACTATTGCATTCTCAATAAGAGTCAGCAATATAGAGACCATTCGAAGCAATATCAAGTGGATACATGAGATGTAGATTACTTTACTCAGAAGGGCATCAGTTTAGCCCAACTCATGGCGTGGTAGTAAGGTTACAGAATGAGTGGGATACATGAGGTTCCAGTTTAGTTCAACACCTGAGCAACCTTTCTTATAGGCGATACAAACCATGACAATCATAAATATTTAATTCTCTGTTTCCATAATGGAGCCTATAATGACCCTGGTGTTCATTACTATGTTGTTTGCAGTTCTTCCTAAGTATATTTGACCCATTCTACTTACAGTTCAGTCATCACTATGTTCATATTTTTACTGTCACTTACTTTAACTCCTTGCTTCTGTTCGGGCACTATTCATTTATTGTTTACAAGGCTTTTAGTTGCTTCAGACCCAGTCATTGAGCGCCCTTTCAATAATTAAATGGATCCATATTGTTCGTGTTTCTATAGCACCGTAACATCATGTTGGCTTACTACTCTATGGCCATGACTGCATGTCGTTACTCAAGTTATTTTGGCAATCCTTTCTTTACTAGTAAAGCCTATCTTATTAATGATAAACAATGATTTGTGTTATTTCCATCTGCCAGCAGTTTCGAAATTTATATGCCTACCTAAGACTTCCATTTACTGCAGAATGTGTTATTGATGGATGCTGATGCCATCATGTTCAGTCATACGACTGACTCCTTCATCTTGATGTATTGGCCTTTCAAATACCAGATGAATAAAATTTTCCTTCTGGTGGTGTTGACCTTCATATTCATCATTTTACTTACCTACGGGTACCATATGACTTTTCAAATGCCTCTTTGGTAATCTGTTAGATTTCTTCACCTTCAGTACTTAATACTCCCTCTTAACTTCATAACATCGTTCATTTACTTTACTATAATGACCATCATAAATAAACCGTATGTTTTGTATATGCAGGTCATTTATATGCCTTACCTCTTTTATTACGAATCTTCATCCTTTCATTCATTCAGCTTAGATGACAGTCCTTTATAACCAATAAGGAAATATTTTTGCAAGAGTTCATGGTGTGGTTACATCTCTTTACACTTTAGATTGTCCCCCTATCATTTAAATTTACTGAACCAGTAGGCAGTTAAATATGTTATCTTTTATAAATGTGCCTCTATTAGCATTGTCAGAACTGTATTCATTGGGCATTCAATCCAATTTGATTGGCAGACCTTGTTATCATTATGGGGATGAACTGACTATGTACTTATAGAAGATGACTTGTAAAGATCTTAGGGTTAGTTTGAGGAATGAGGAAAGACTAGACGTGTGTTTCTATAGACTAAGGGAAGAAAAACCTTATTTCTGCCCTAATTATACTGTACAAGCAAGTGAGTTATCGCGTCAGTAATGCATTGAATACTAGTGATATGCAACTACACTCGGTATATACATATCCATAATTACAGTTTGTGAATTTAAAGATGTTTCTTCCGAGGACTTTCAGGACTATTTTCCCCCAAGAAATATTAATTTTCAGATCAACCTAGTTCAAGGTGCTCTATATATTTTCAAAACTCCTTTCATATATATGACCCCCAGCAGAGTTCAAAGAACTAAAGATTTAGTAAGATGAGTTGTTACTGAAAGGAGTTATTTAACCAAGTTTGTCGCTATGGGAAGCCCTAGTTTTATATGTGTAAAGAATGAATGCAGAGCCTTATGGTTGTGTACAGTGTACAGAGAGTTGAACAAGATCACTATCAAAAACAAGTTCCTTATACCTTGAGTAAATGATTTATGGGATTAACTGCCAACAACAGAAGTCTTTTTCAGGAATGATTTGAGGTTCGGATATCACACCTAAATCATACAACCACAGTTTATCCTTTGTAAGAATGCCCTTTTATAGTAATTCTTGTAATTGTTTGCTTGTCTCATCTTCAAAACTTGATACTATCTAATATTATTTAATCTCCCTTGCATTTCAACCCCATTTTTTCTATTAACATGATCTTCCATGTCTTTGCCAAACCTATTGTTAAATGTGCAATACATTTTTGTTCGACCTTATATGGTTGTCAACATTCCAGTGCTCTCGACCTTCACCATCTTTATTTCATGATCATGAGTTGTAGTTCATTCCGTTGAGAGCCGATTCACACATCTACCTTACATCTCATTTATTCATAATGATAAGCTCGGATAACTTGTTCTGAATTTATAATGTAATTTAACTCTTATTGGTGTGGGTGATTGCGATTGTCACAATCCCCTTAATCTCCTTATTTTTAACTTCAACTCCCACACATATATCTTACATACTCATAAGTAAACTCTAGCTTTTCTGTTCAATCTTATTACTGGACTTGAATTGGTTTCATACGAGCAAAGGCATGTTTCAAGTGTCACTTGTTCAAGCTATTTACTTATCCATTGGTACTTTGCTCATCCAATCTATTGATCTATCCATTGTACTTTACCGATTTAATCTATTGATCTATTTATCGCACTTGCAATTCTCACACCTATATCTTATATTCTCATAAGTAAACTTCAGTAATCCTTATTAAATCTTGTTGCCGTACTTGACTTGGCTCCATATGATCAAAGGCATGTTTCCACTGCAACCTATGCAATCCATTTATCTATTCATTAGACCTTGCTTGTTCAAGCTATTTATTTATCCAACGTACCTTGTTTATCCAATCTATTTCTCTATTTATTGTATTTTGTTTGGCCACTCCCTCGATTGCATTTATCCTGTCAATAGTATCTAGAAAGCCACCCTGTTGGAACTCCATTGTTGGTCATTTTGTTTTTAGATCATCAGCTAAACTCGAATGTAACCGGGCTATCTATCTTCTTGAATAACTATGTATTGGATCCTTTATAATCAATATTTATAAACCATGATTCTTGTGGTGTTATGGCTCAGAATTCTGGATGCACTCATGGTTATCTTTATTCTAACCACCTCATGATAATCTCTCCTTTATTAGCCTTTTTTAGTCTCATCGTTCATTTCTTTTGTATGTAAAGATTCGCTTGGCTTACAATCCCATCGCTCTCATCTTAATCACGATCATTTCATCACCCATTATCAACCGGGAGCAGATTCTTGACTAGTCTGATGAGGGGAGATCATGTGATACATTAAGAATATCAGATGATAACTTCTTGGTAAGGGCATAATCTCAAATAATGTCTAGCATTATTAGAGTAAGCTAGAGAAAATATCGAGAATAATGAGACAGTTCAAGTATATGCTAAGGTGACACAAGGACTACACAAGAGTTATATGGTCATATTGACCAAAGAAGGAGACAATTAAAGTTTAGATGAGATATAAAGTATTTCAGAGGGCTTCTCTATACAAGGGTGTCAAGAGACTGGATATCAGAGATAATTGAGTTCACTGAAGCTAATGTGTGAGAAGTATCTGGATCTGCTACTGAAACGTAGGATTAAGCAGTTATACAATATGCAGACACCTTTAACCCTATACCTTGTCGGGTAGGTCTACCTATATAACTCAAAGACGTGCATAATGTATTTCTTACCTCATAACTCAGGCAGTACATTCCAGATCCTGATCGTGCTATAGTATTTGAACCCATCAAAGTTACTGGAGATCTAGTGTATGAAGAGCGACCAATCCAAATACTAGATTGCAGGATTGAGTAGCTACGCAACAAGTAGATACCGCTAGTCAATGCACTATGGACAAACCATACCCCCCAAGAAGTCACTTGAGAGGCCGAGGATGAGATGCAAGCCAAGTACCCACATCTATTTAAGATAAACTTGCATGTTTTGTCAAAGCTCATAAGTTTTGAAGACGAAACTCTTTAAGGGGGGAAGGATATAATAGCCCGATCCTAAATTATGTTTATTTATTTAATCAAGTCATGTTATTAATTTTTCACATTTATTTATCTCATTTAATCATCCCAGTTGAGAGAATTCATTTTGGGCCCTACTTTGCAATTCGGGTTTTCATTGTTGTAAAACTTCGAGTGAATCGATAGTAGGCCCTAAATAAATATAATTTAAGAGATTAAATTACTTTTCATAACAATCCGAAAATTTAATTTTGAGCCATGGAAAATTCAATCGCATAAAGTGTATTTTCTTTCGGGTCCAAATTCATTTAGGCCCAATTTTGGGCCGAACAAGTTACTACCCATTTGCTTAGCTAATTACCTTCAATTATACCTAATTATCATTAGCAAAAAAATGCTTTTTGGTGGTTAAAAACTTAGCCAAGTATTAGCTAAGTCATTCTCCATCAAGCAAAGCTCAAAAAATATCAAGACTTACTCTCTCTCCCTCTCGACCACCCTGCACAGGCCCCTCCTTTTTGCTGTTGTATTTGCTGATTTTCAGCCACTTACCGCCACCTTCTGGCCACCAGGAGGTCGCCATCAGAACACCAGCACCACCATTAGCCACCCCTCTCACTTCTTCAAACTTCAAACATCTCCAACTTCCCTTGTTTTAAGCTTAAAGTAAGTAAACCCTAACCTTGTGTTTTTTTTAATTTTATTTGTGATTTTATGATCTTTGCTATTGGTAATGAATATCATGGTGTTGGTATTAATTTTAGAGAAGTTCAAGTGAAAATTCAAGTGAGACATAAGCTAGGGTTATGAGAACCATGCATAGTTTGAATGATGTTTGTCAACAAGCATGTCAAGTGTGTGTTTTAGATTTGAAAATGAATCTTGGATGATTCTAAAGTAAAAATTATGGACTATGGCTATCTAAAGTGATGTTGAGGGTCACCCCATATTTTGGTAATTTCAACAAGTGATTTTAGAGGGTAATTATATGAAAAGGAGGATAATAAAGTAGGTAGCAAGCTGTGAAGGGCCCGGAAACAGGGGTCTGTTCTGGGAAAAACTGGAAATTCGTGGCTTGTTGAAAAACTATGAATTTTGGTGGGGAGTTAGATCATCTTTCAAATGGCTTCTGAATCACCTTAATTTGAGTTCTGTGCAAGAAGTTATGGCCGTTTTACTCCGACTGTGCAGACCGGATCAAAACTGTGCAGGGTGGTTTTTTAGCTCAATTTTGGGATTTGTGTGGTGGTGATTGTGTTATAGGCTGTGAATGTAAATTTTAAGGGACTTTTTAATCTTTTCATATTGAGGTTTTATAGCTCAATTGGAGATTGGGAGTGAAAGTTATGAATTTTCTAAGGTGGACCTTGAATCGGTAATAACTTTGATTGTACTTAGAAGCTTATTTGATTTGGAAAACTAAGTGGTATGACATATGCAACAAAATTGGAGAAGTGAGGAGATTGACAACTCTATATTAGTATTTGTTGGTCCAAACTGGTGTGTTTAAAATTATTCTGAACCTACCACTACTCCAATTGCCCTCAAATCTTTTATCATCCATCTCAGAAATATCAAAAATCCATGATGAATTTATAACCATCAAAGTCTTTCTTTTATGATTCTAATTATTCTACTTTGATCAATTTTACTCCACAATATTTCACTTTGAGTTAAATTACCCTAATTCATTTAGCTTTCAAATCATTTTGGTGTAACTTATCTTCTATGGAATTATTTGAGTTATAGATGCCTTTTAAGGAATTTCTGTTACAGTTACAACTATGAAAGTCAGCATTGTTTACTAATTACATATTCCTATAATTATATTTATTAAACAGAATTAGGGCCTAGTCTATCATTTCCCATTGTGCATAAGAATTATCAAGTGAGATTGCATTTTAAGGACATCAGGTACGTTCATTGCCTGTATCTTTAGAAATCAGACTGTATTTATCAACATTATCATGTTTTGATAAGTACATCAATGAATCAGTTTATACAATGATTTATCATTTAATTAGTGACCCCGCTAGGTATCATCTATAGGGCATTCGCCCTCCATTTACCCGTGCGGCTTCAGGCCAAGTCCCTGATCGGCTTGGCAGGTGTACTCCTATCCATAGATCATAACAATATCAAGGGATTTGCTATCAGATAATAACTAGCAATGCAGTTTTACATTCATCTCATTCACTATTTTAACTTAAAATGAATTGCAAGTGGGCGCCCAATCATTTTATGTAAAGATCATTTAACAATACAGGAATGCATGTACTAAGCTTCATCTCACAGTTCGAAATATTTTCATATTTTGCTTTAGGCAAATGCTCATTGAATTGCCCTCATGCTAGCAAACCAGATGAAGAGAATAAGTTAAGTAAGGGAATCTGGAGGGATCACCAATGATATAGTACGTGTATATTTTGGAGCTATACTTTGAAATCTTCAGTGGATGGAGGTGTAGATTATATGGTGAATTACTATACAGTGATGTACAAACCATGCGTGGCTAATAGTTGATTATATATGTTTTGACAATGCATGAATGTGTATGGTTGAAGCTATGTCTAACTATGTTATTTCTAGTTCATAATTTAGTGCACACACTTCAACCCTTGTCCTTTTGAACGACGGTAACGCCCATATCATTGAGTTCATTAGTCCTAATTCAGAGATTTATTAAGGAGAATGCAAACAGTGGAACATGCATAATTAAGGGGCGTTACAAAATCAAACATCATTTGTGTGCGACACTAGCAACATGATTTCTCTGGATCATATCATACCCTTCGTAGTCATACATCCATCGATATTGAACCAGACCTCCAACTTTCAGTTCATGAGGTAAGTGGAGAGGCAGATGCTCCATGACATTGGAGAAGGCAGGGGGAAAACTCTTTCTGACTTGTGTAATATTTCTGCAATGTTATTCTCCAAACGGACAAGATCATCAATATGCAACTTAGAGGAGCATAAATCTCGAAAGAACTGGCTAAGCTCAGTTAGCACCTTCCACACATTGGTTGGTAAGAAATCTGTAAAAGCCAGAGGTAGCAAACTTTGTATGAAAAAGTGGGAATCATGGCTTTTCAAGTTATGAAGTGAAGCATTTCTCATGTCCACACATCTACTTAAAATCAAGGCATAACCACCTGGGAATTTCAATGTGCGTATCCATTCACACACCACCTTCCTTTGCTCCTTCCATAAAACATATGGAGCTTGTGGCATAACTTCTTGCCAACTTCCTTCACCAACGTCAACAACAAGGACATTAAGTCTTCTACGCTTGCAATGACTAAACATGTCCTTTCTCACGTTGAGGTCATCTTTTGTTTTGTCCTTCACATTCATCACTGTGTTAATTATTTTCTGAAAGACATTCTTCTCAATGTGCATAACATTGAGGTTATGCAAAATTAATAGCTTGCTCCAATAAGGGAGTTCATAAAATATCCTACATCTTGTCCAATTGTGAGATTGTCCATAGCCATCCACTTTGCCCTTGTGATCTGACGCCCTTGGGAGCAAAGACACATGACTCCAAAACCTGCTCTTCAGTCAATATAAGAGGATGTTCAGAATGGTCATCCCTATTTTTGTAAAATGCAGATTTATTACGCCAAAACATATGATCCATTTGGAGAAATTAGATGTGACTGTCAAACCACGATTGCTTGTTTCTATGGGCTAGCCTGAATGCTTTTGTATGCTCTATACAATAAAGACATGTTAATCGTCCATCAGTCATCCAGCCAGAAAGCATATCATAAGCGGAGAAGTCGCTCACATTCCAAATAATGGCAACCTTCATTAGGAAATTTTACCTCAGCCACACATCATACGTCATTATTCCTTCATTACACAGTTGGACAAGTTCCTCAATAAGAGGTTGCATGTATATGTCCAATTTGCCTTTTGGATTCTTTGGACCAAGAATGAGGAGAGCAATGAACATGAACTGTCTTTTCTTACACATCCATGGCGGTAAATTGTAAAGGGTCACAATGACTGGCCATCATAAATAGGTTTGTCCATAATGGCCAAATGGCGAGAAGTCATTAATGCATAAACCTAGCCTTACATTACATGGTTCAGTAGCAAATAAAGGATAAGCAGCATTAAGATGTTTCCAAGCCTCACTATCTGATCGATGCACCATGATCTCAGGAGGGTGCTTGTGCTCATGGTACCATCTCATATTCTCGACGATCTTCTTTGTTGCATAAGACATTGTAGTCGAGGTCCAATGGGAAAATATATTAGCTGCTTCCTCGAGATTTGCCTTCCTTCTTTGCTCATCTGCAAGCATCTTCCTTCATCATATATTAAACATCTATCAAAGCATTCGACCTTATTCCAAAATAACATGCAACTGTTAGGGCAAACGTCGAATTTATGATGCGAAAGTTCAAGATTCACAATCAACTTCTTAATCTCATACTAATTACCTACCATGTCATTGTTGTTTGGGAATATCTCTTTCATAAAGGATGCAATACCATTAACCACTCAATGCGGCAGATTATGTTTATATTTTAGACTGATAAGCCATGCAACAGCTGTCAACAGTGACATTTTACATCCCTCATTAAGGGTCTCTCCACTGCCTTGAGGAGTTCAAGGAATCTTTTCGCCTCTGGGATTAGTTCTTGCGACTGGTGGTGTGTTGGCTCTTGTAATAATAGGGATGTCATAGGGTGCGTTGGCATCCATCACCAAATCTCTCATAGGGTTTGCTATTACTCCTATATTACATAAGGAAGTAGCAACTTCTTCCTCTTTAAGGAATGTTTCTCCATGATGCACCCACCTAAATAGTTTGCACGAAACCCTCACTGGTACAAATGTAAGTTAATCGTGTCTACATCAAGGTAGGATACATTGCAGCACTTTATGCAAGGGCATTTCAACTTATGACACCTCTGAAACTCTTCTTGTGCACAAGCAAAATTAATTAACTCATCCAGTTTCTCAACGAAGACCTTACTTAGATACTTCCAATCAATTCCATTATACATCCACTCTCGGCTTGGATCCATTATATCATAAGGAACTGCACATATTACTAACCAATCTTGTTAATACTATTTGGCACTATGCGATGAAAGCATTTACATATATCTAATATAGTGAAATGACTTTTTGTGCGTGTGTTACCACTTCTTTAAGTGAATGTTATCATCCATAGCAAGATTATAAAAGTGATGATATGGTAGCTCATTCATAGCTTTGAACTTTACCTTAGATCTAATGATGACATGTTAAGAATTTAGTAGGAAAAAAGAGTAAATTGGTAGACATAAGTAAGATGGGCAGTAGGTGGAAGACATTCTCAAAGTTTTGGGGGATGTGGTATAGAGATGTACACGATTGAGGAAAAGTATAAAGAAAAAGCTAGGGTTTTCAAGTAAAGTGTTTTCGCTATTGTTCATTTAGATAGAGTATAAAGCATAAGGTAGGGTCCTGCACTTCTTGTAGATCAACAAACATTGTTTTAAATATCAAGGAAAGCTATTGGTCATTTTTTTGGCCATACATCCCCAATGAGCTTCAGTGAAGAAATCATTTGTTTTGGTCCACAAACACGCAAGCTCGCATTGCCAAGATAACGAAATCATTTGAAATACACAACTAGTTATAATCCATGGAAGCTTGGATGTCAAGACAAGGAAATCATTTGAAATACACACATGCTTGGCTTGTTCTCTTACAAATAATGATATTTCTGCAGATCAGATGTGATGAAAGACACATACATATATATCTCCTACTCATAGCTAATCGATGATGATCTCAAAATCCCATACAATATATATAACCCATTACTTCAAAATACTTGCAATATGGATTGTACATATAATATAAAACATGTAAATAAAGAATCACCAAACTTTCCGAGTTCAAAACTCATAAATCATATCAAAATGAAATTTTTATTTCTTAATAGAATGATCTTGATTAGGCACTTGAATAGCAAGCATACAATCTTCCCAAAAAACCTAAAATTAAAAAAAATAAAAATTCAATGTGGGAAAGCAAATTCGCTAAAAGGGAGCTTACAGATTTCAAGCTTGCAACAGATGATGAACTGTCAGCAGGAACAACATCAGCGGCTTCACCAGCTCCAAGAGTAAATCCAAAGACACAATCATTAGAATCCTTCAAATTTCTCAACTGACTAAAACAAACCTTATTTTTCAAACTCAGCATCTTATCATTATTCCAAAATTGGAAAACCCTAACCCTAAATCCTAAGTTGATAAGGCAAAACCCTAACTAGACAAGCATGTGTACTTACAGAGGAGAACGAAAGGAGGGCTGGAACATATAGGGCAATTCAAACCCCTAGAATACCTCTTGAAGCACAACTATGGGGAGTGAAAATGCCTAGCCATTGCTGAATACCTACACGTTGAGCGAGTAATGGACTGGGTATTAGGTTGAGAAGTACACAACATTATCACAAACAAAAACAACATTTTGGGGAGCAAATTTGGCCATGGATATCGAAAATTACCAGATGCTTCTCTAGAAAATCAAATTGATCGATGAGGGCAGCGTTCTTCTTCTTGGGTCTGAGATGAATGAACCCTAGATCATCGCTCGATCCTGTCCTCTCTCTCTCTCTCTCTCTCTCTCTCTCTCTCTCTCTCTCTCTGTTTGACGAGACCAATTTACAATGTGCAACTACACTGAAGAAAAAAATGGAATTCAACCGTTGAGATCGAATTTCTGAGACTGAATATCTGAGACGGAAAAAGTATTAGTCTATATTTGAAATGGGCGGCTATATTTAGTCTCTAAATATGGTCTTAATTTGAGTCCAGTTCTTTTGGTCTCCGCTCCAATCTCAACTGGAGTCTATAATAAGTTTTGGTCTCTAAAAATGGTCTCAATTAGATACCAACATTTTTCGTCTCCCCTACTGGTCTCTAATTAAAATTGGAGACCGAATTTTTTGCGGTCTCTAAATTCCAGTCTCCAATAAAACGAATTCTTGTAGTGAATTTAGCCATAACCGTAATCTTAGTTTTAGTCTTAGATTAATTTTTTGTATTAATTCTCAGTAGTTTTAGTAGCACATATTTAGTTTCCTTTCGTTTTAGGTTGATTCAAGATTCATGCATGTGAGTCATATTTGTGACACGCTTTTGGTTTTAAAATTCATTGTGATTTGTGGGAGGTTTTATTTCATTTCGAGTTTATTCAAGATTCATACTTGTGACTCATATTTGTGACTCGCTTTTAGCTTTAAGATTCATTGTGATTTGTGCGAGGTATGATTTCGACCTTTTCGCTTCTTGTCATTCGATGATTTAGTAGGTTGTCTAATTACCTTTTATGGTCAACTATTTGAGTTTAATTTTCTTATTTTAGCAAGTTTTTGTTTGTAGTTTTAGATCTCCTAGCTAAACTTTGGGTGAGTAAAACACTTCAAATTAATTAGCTGATTTTAGGCGTTAGATGTTTATTATTAATAGGTTAACCCTTGTCTTCATGGGATTAACTCGTATTTGCTGGCTAGCTACAACTACACTGTGCATTTGCAGTAAAACATTTTGAAAAATATTGAACAAGGTTTTTAGACATCAAATAAAGCTCTCGACCATAACTAGTAAACTAAAAGGCAACATATACAGATGACACTTCTCAATACAAGAATTTGTTCTCTTCTCAATTATTTAAAAAAAAATCAAAATAATGTTGCTTGCAAACAAAATCGGCCCAATATGGGGTAGACTCCAATTGGGCTTTTCCGGATTAAGGGCCGGTTGTTTCCAGTTAGACCTGATCAACAGGTCGAAAATCTGCCCCGACCTGACCCTCAGAATTAGGGTCAGCTTTTTTCGTCTCTGACCCGCCACGACCATCAAATTGAGGGTACCCGACTATGATGAGGGTCGTGCCTGGGTAAAGGTTTTGACTATCTAACCCGACCCGCTGACCCTCACTTTTTTAAAAAAAATTAAAAACTAAAACAAAAATAAGATACTTTCGGTTTTATTTGTTCAAAATGTTTTCACTTTCACTTTCCCATCTTCCCTTAGCATCTTCCCCCCCATTCATCTCGCCAAATCTCACTGGTTCGTAACCTTCTAACGCTCCCTCTCTGACGTTTGGAGTAGTCATTTTAGTGAACTAATCGGTCTATTGGATTAATGACTAAATTACGCATTAGAGTGTTTGTAATTGCTATATGCTTCATTGGAGTATTATATTATCGTTTGACCTTTTATTTTATAAGATGTTTAACGTTGACCTTTATAATGAAAAGAAAACTTAGTTAAAAATCTCATTTTTTATATCGGAAGATTTGAAGGTCGGGTCTGACCCGATAACCCGATGGTACCCGCAGGATCAGGGTCAGAGTCGGGGTAAGAGTTAGGGGTACGCCGAACCGCATGAGGGTCGGGTAGGTTCAGGTTCAAGAAAATTCTATCTACCGACCCTCATGACCCGACCCTCAACCTGACCCGACTCTCAATTTGATCAAGTCTATTTCCAGTCGGTCTTCGGTCCATGTTTTTGAAGTTTCGAGTTTCATATGACCCATGATTCGATCCGAGTTTGACCCAATAAGCATCTAGTCTTGAATAACTAATAACTTCATGGTGCAATGACACATGGAAGTCACTCATTAGTTAAAACTTAATTTAAAATTTAAAATTATTTTATTTATTCACTCGTATTTCACTCATATATCATATCCTTCGTCTCTTAAATGTGGGCACTAAGGCCCTCTTCGGCAAAATTAGCGGTTCAAGTAGCAGATAACAGTTTAGGTAGCGGATAGCGTTTCTAATTTAGCTGTTAGCAGATAACTGTTTAGAAGAATAGCTGAATAAATTGTGTTCGTTAAATTTAGTTGTTGAATTAGCTGATTAATATAAATCGACATAAAAGGATATAGATAATTTCCAAAGTTAAAATTTCCAAAGGGTAATTTTTGGTTTAAAAAAAATATGAAACGCTACTTTTGAATGTAAAACGTTAATACTATTAGCTTTTCAAAAACGCTACTTAAAACATTAAGCGCTACTTGAAATGCTAGTCAAAACATTACGTTACCGAACACTAAAAATTACGTGATGAGTGTATTGACTTAGTCAAAACGCCAAACGCTACCCAAAACGCTGTTGCCGAATACGCTCTAAGACATATTTTCGTGATCTTAATTCAGTCGAGTAAATAATATTGATGACACATTGGATCTCTTGCCCAATTTTATGAACTCGTGTCCAATAAACAAATAAAGTGTCGGCTTTGTCATGCCTTGTAACGTTTTTGCATTGACCTCTCTAAGCACGGAGAATTTTTTTCTAAAAGTGCTCGTGGTAATTCTGGAAATTAATCTTAATTAATTACTCCATTATCATTAGGTCTTGTGCTTTTCGTGGGTTTATTTAAAGCGTGGAATGGGTGGAAGTGAAAAAGAGTGTGAAGAAATAAGTGGCGGTGGATAGGAGTGGGAAGAAGTGGCTCGTCGTGGGTAGGAGTTGGTTTGTTGGATATGGGAGTCAGAGTGAGAATGAGAGTAGGAGTGGCAAGGAGTGACAAGGAGTGGGAGTATTGATAGTGATGTTAACGATTTGTGTAACATAATAATACTTAATAATTATTATTATTATTTATCAATGAATAATAAAATTAATAATAAATCATAATAATAATAATTAAAAATAACTAAAAAAATAACTACAATAATAATTCTTATTAATATCAATTACAATAATAAAAATCATTAATATTAATATTAACAACTAATATAAATATTAATATCGATATTAATATCTATATTAATATTAATATTAATAATTATTATTAATTATTAATATTAATAGTAATTATTATTATAATAACAATTATTATTATTGATGAATATTAATAATAATTACAATAATAATTACTATTGATATTAATAATAATTATTGTTACTACTGTAAATAATAATAATTAATATTGACATTGACAATAATAAAAATAACTAATTATTAACACTAATAATAATTAATTATAATAATATTAATATTAATAATATTAAGAATAGTAATTATTATAACCGTTATTAATAACAACAATAAATATTAATAATTCTTAATTTGTAATTAGCTAATTAAATAATCATCATAATAATAATTATTATTCTTCAAAAAATAATTGCTATTAATCCTTTTAACAATTAATAATAATTAATAAATTTTGATAATAATAAAAATTGTAAATTACAACTAAAAAATAATGAATCATTAATAATAATTATTATTAATATTAATAATATTAATTAACAACAATAATTACAATAATAATTCCTATTAATGTTAATAATAATTACAATAATTATTAATGTTAATAATATTAATAATAGCAATTAATAATATTAAAAGTAATAGTAATAGTAATAATTAGTATTAATATTCATATTAATTATTATTATTATTGGGAATATTAAAAATAATTAATATTAATCTTATTATTAATTAGTGATACTGATTATAATAATAACAATTATAAATCAATTATCAAAATATTAATTAGTCATCAATAACAATTATTACTAACAAATCATAATAATTACAATAATAATTAAAATTAATAATAATTGTCATTATAATTGTCAATATTAATAATAATAATCATCAATATTAAAAATAATATTAATATAAATAATAATAGTTATTACAATTGTAATTATTATAATAATTATTATTATTTCTATTATTAGCAATAGTCACAATAATAGTTAATAATATTATTAATAGTAATAATCATAATAATTATTAATATTAATATTAATTTATAATATTTATTAAGAAGAATAATAAAAATATTTATCAGTAAAAATAATAAAACCTAATAATTAGTAATATTATTTATAATTAGTAATAATAAAAACAGTAATTAATAATATTGTGAAGAATAATAAAAATATTTATCAGCATTATTAATAGTAATAACTAATATTAATAATCATTAATATTAATAATTATTATATTTAAATTTAAGTTAATAAGAATGATTAATTATTATTATTATTATTAATATTAAAAATAATTAGTATTAAAGTTGTTGTTAATTTATAATAATTATTGATAAAAATAATTAAAAATTAACAATAACTATTATTATAACAATAATTATGAATTTATAATATATTTAATAATTAATTATTATTATTAATTATTAATAATAATTACAATAATTATTTCAACCAATAATGATTAGTCATAGTAATTAATTAATACTAATAATAATTAATAATAAAGAAAATAATCAATCATAATAATAACTTATAATAGTAATAATTAACAATAATAATTCCAATGATAATAGTTATTTGTAACGCCCCCACTTGCTAATGTGAGATTATGCTAACTTAATTTCTTGCTGATTTGAAATTTGCAGTGGAAATCCTGTGAGTGGGGACGCTACCGCCGTTCCTTGACGGAACAAGGCTACTTGAAAACCACATGCATTAGAATGCATGTCGTAATTAACCATACTTTCAACCACTAGCATCCCTTAGGACATATAATTACACCTGTTAACTCAGCGTATGACTAACATTTACCAACTAATACAATCTTCAAAATAACGTACACCCAGCGCGGTTTTTAGGGAGGCTAGCCTCTAAATCACTGTGAGCACCGGCTAGCTAACATGCAGTAGACTGTGGTCCTCGCTCATTTCTCGCGTTCCTCTGACTTATCAGAAAGAGGGATCTGCACTGATCCTTCACCTAAAACAGAAAACATGTAAACATTCGAATAATGAGTCGAAACTCAGTACGCGCATCCCTATACTATTAAATAAGTTTTGTATGTAAATGGTTGGGCGCCCGCATTTCAAAACATTTTATTTTGCAAACAGGGGAGAGAGAATGTATAAGTAAAACTGATTTGTTGCTTATTATCTGAAAGTGGACCCCTTGTTGACGTCTACTGCGATCTTGAGATAGGTGCACACCTCCCAGGCCGATCGGAGAGCCTGAGTTGCAGCCGCACGGGTAAATTGAAGGGCATAAGCCCTGATGATTGAGCATTGACAGGGCCACTTGCTTATGTGACAAAACATTGAGTAAACTGATTCCTTAAAGGAGCATTACATTGATTTTTCATCATTGAGAAACATGTGAGTTTTTGAAGAACACAGGCAATGTACGTACCTGATCTTTTTTGAAATTCTCTCCCTTTTATAATGAAGCATGTGTACTGGCAGCTTGAAGCGACCGATGTGGCCTCACTTCTGCTACAAGGTGTCATTTCCCAGTTAGAATGAGATTATGAGCTTCATTAAATCTTCTTACCTTATATATATAGGTACTTTACAAACAGTTTATGCAATTTCACTATATGAACAGTAGGCTAGCTAATGGGGATAATAACGGGAACAACGCTAATGAGGATTTTGCTCAATGCTACATACCGTTTCACATCCAGCCACACTTGCAACGACCAACTCACTTTCCTCCTTGTCACTTCCCATTAAGATTCAACTTCATTCCACAACTAACCCATAATCACCGCGCATGCCCCAATCACTAACTAGCCACTTATGGACACGATTTAACGCACGCACTAACCTTTCTATTTAATCACTTAATCACTCATCACATGCATTGGTTAATTCACTCGAATGGAAGCTAAACACGTTAAAAGAACTTCAATCTTAACCCTTTTTCATATATTAGCTAAATAACTTGAATAGAAGCTAAGCACATTAATACAACTTCGATTTTAATTCTTTTCTATACATTAACCTATTAACTTGAATCGATGTTATACACGTTAAACATTAACCTTATATTGGATATATTTTACCATTTCTTATATGAGGCAACAGACCTTATATTGAGTAAGAATAATCAATGATGCCATTAGTAACAATAATAGCGGCGTTACGTCATTCATATTACGCGTAATACGCCTCCGCCTCCCTTAATCTTTCTTTTAAGCCTTTACTACTACAATGCCTCCATCTCACAACGTTTCATTCAAGCTATGTCAATAACCCAACAATCATCCAAATCAATCCACAATCTTACAATATAACCGAATAACGTCAAACTTGACACTATAACCGAATAACGTTAAACTTGATACTATAATCGAACAACGTCAAACCTAGACGTAAGCACCTCGAACTCCCCTTCTCTACTCTCGCTCAATCCACAATAATTCACACAACCATACCGATAATCTAAAAAATCATCTAACCCCACTATAATTACATAATAACCTCAACAACACCCACTTGAAACTTTCGCGTAATCATAACAAACTTCATTCAACAAAATCGATTTGCGACTTCAACGAATTATTATCAACGATTAGACATTCACATAACCCGCAAACTTGGCCTCAGACAACAGTCAAGTTTCAATGTTCACAATCCTTTTCCATTTTCATAGCTAAGCAAATATAAACGCTATTTACATCACAAAATTAGTAATTTCAACCTAAAACAATTCAAGAATTCAACTCAGTTGGGGTTAGGGTTTCACCTTCAGCCTGCCCTTGAAGCTCCCACAAGAAGGAGTGAAAGGTGGTGGTGATGCTGGGTGGTCGTGGCGATGCACAGGTGGCCGGCGAAAGCTTCTCCGGCGGCAACAGGGACTGGCGGCAAACAGGGCCAAGAGGGAGGCAAGACAGGGTATGCTTGGGTGCAGCAACCTCGTGGTTGTCGTGGCTATGGGGCGGACGGCAGCCAGAGGTCACGGCCGGTGCATTGGGCGATGACGGAAATCGGCAAGAGGCCGATTTCTGACCGGCGAAACAGAGGTAGAGGGGAGGGTTCGAACGGTGGCTGGGGCGCAGGACGGCGAATGGTGAGTGGCCGGCGACTTGGCTGCCGCGGCCAGGGTTCTGGGCAACGATGGGCGATGACAAGAGGCCGATCGGAGCCGGTTTCCGGCGAGGCAAAAACAGGGGGGGTCGGGTAGCAGTAGCAGCGAAAGGCAGAGAGAGAGAGAGATGAGGGGTTTGGGCAATTTTGATGTTTGTCGTGGGATATGTCGGTTTAGTTTAGAAGGATTTTTTTTTTGTTTTTGTTTTTTTTTGAATTATTATTTCTTATTATTATCACTATTGTTATTATTATTATTATTATTATTATTATTGTTATTGTCATTATTTGTTATTATTATTATCATTATTATTATTGCTATTAAGGAGTTTACTATTATCTGGTTTGAGGTCACATCGCCACTTCAACCTGCAACGCACAAATATGTATACATATGTATACATGTACATGAAATGCTGAATTGAAATGCGGCGCGCAACTGACTTATTTGGAAATTAACATAATTCAAACTAATTTAAATGAATATTAGGTTCGGACCGTTACATTATTGGTATTAATAATATCATAATAAAAATAAGTGAAAGTACGCAGGAGTGGGAAGGAGTAGGAAAGAGCAGAAAGGAGTGGGTTGGGTTGATTTATCCACAAAAAGAACAAGGCAAACGGTAAACTTGCCCAACTTTTCTTAAGACGAGCAATGGAATAGTTTTATTTTAAATTTTATTGTCATATAATATAAATTGTATAATTATTTTATATATTAGGTAATTAGTTGATTTTCTATTTACTTTTTTTCTTTTTACATATATGTTGTATTTATGTATGCCTATTGACAAGGATTAACATAAAAGTAAACATAATAATATCCTATGTTCTTAGATAACTATTTTAAAATTGTCTGAATAATCCTACTAAAGTTGATATTATGAATTCAGAATTATTAGAAAATATAAACATATCACATATTTAAATTCTCTAACTATCTTTATTTTTATTTTTTTAAGGAGACAAGCCATTCGTTTTATTGTAAGATAAACTCATCAATCAGCACATTTCACTACACTGATTCATCACACAAACTGCTTGAGACAAAATATCATATTCTGCTATACAGATTCATCGCGCAAAACCCTCCTTGACAGTTGAAACCATCACATACTCTTGAATTATGACCATATCATACAAGAAATTAGGGACCGTTATGTTCGCCACTATTTGGACCCAGCTCAAAAGATCCTCAGCAAAATTGTTACTCAACTGAGAGCCGACTAGCCCATTGGCAATATCCAACACTCACCCAATTTACGCACAAAGTGATGTTTCTAGTAAAACCTCTTGGAGACTTTACCAATGGTCGAACTAGCACCCAAGTTTTATCGCATTCTTATGTCTAAGTGCCACCATACTTTAAAAAATTCTCCACTTTAGCATTCAACTTTTATTTTGTTCAAACATGCCATTGTAGAAAGATTTTTGATAAAGAATGCCGCCATAGGACTTAATAAAAAGGTTGTAGCAGGTTATTTGATGTTTTATTTTTTTTCCTCATAATAATAATAATAATAATAATAATAATAATAATGATAAACCATACCCTCACACTCTCTCCTTGCCTAGGAGCTACAAGTAGTCAACCAACCCCATTGCCCGCCACCATAGCCATTCCTATTCCCCACCACCACCGCTACAACCACTGGAGGTTTACCTGCTAGCTAGAAATCCCAATCCCCCCCCCCCACCCCCTCCCCACAAAAAAAAACCGCTGCAGGCACCCTCCTTTCTTCTGCACCTCATCCTGCACTCACGAATCACCATCGCATGCCATCTCTCTCCTCCACCTCATCAGCCCCAAAATCCCAAATCTTCCACCCGAGTTCCTTAAATCAGCTACAGATCTTGGGATCTATTTTTGTTAAAATCGTGACGGGTTTGTTTTGATTTGGAGGTATGATTTTCGAAAGATTAGTGTCTTCTGCTGAATTTCTAATAGTTTGTTGACCTTGTTCTTGAGCTCGGTGTTTTGGAATGGAAGTGGGGTTGATAGAGGAGAGATCGGGGCTAATTGCCATGTTGTGCCGGTCATCGATGCAATGACAATCGAGCAACAATGTTTGCCGGGTTAAGAGGTGGCAGTAGTGGTGGGGCCAGCGGTGGCAGGAGCCCCAGGAGGTATCCAATATGGGGGGAACGGGAAAGATGGGAAGGGGTATCAATTTATTATTATTATTATTATTATTATTATTATTATTATTAACATAATAGTCTACCAGCATTTGGTCGTACTTTAGATTACAAAAATATAATAATAAATAGGAACTTACAAAACCTAGGCAACCACAATAGCAGGTAATAGTGGGATATTTGATCAAAGTTTTCAGTAATAAAAATTAAGTGGCAAAATGAAGAATTTTGAAAAGTACGTGATAGTTGAATCCAATAACTAAGTTTAATCTCAAGTTTAATAAACATACTACCCAACCTTAAACCAGAGCCAACAGACACGATTGACGATATCAACTCAATGCATAAACAGACTACTATTTTTACCGAATACAGACTCAGCAAAATAATTCCAAGACATTCCAAGAATTGGATGTAGTATGAACCAGCACAACCTGATCTGACATATAACTAGACGACAGCTCCCGGCCCATTCAAACTTCAAAGCTGAAGTCATACAATTTGAACACCATTTAATAGGCCTGCAATCTTCACACCAAGTTAATCTTTTGCTTATTCACAACTTAATCTTTGCTTATTCCACCCTGGCAAGGTTCGACAACACATACAGCAGCGCACGGTAGGAACAGAAGACATAATATATCAGTAATGACCCAAAATTCAGCATAGAGGACCAAAGATGGTACAAAATTTAACCACCTACTCATAAAACTGTTTAGCGCAGTCTCCACATGCAGACAATGCGCAAACTGATGACAGTTTGAAGTACTTATTAGCTAACCGATGCGGGAAAAAAAATTGTCCTCTAGTTTCCTAAAATTGATTTAAAATTAAAGAGAAAGGTAAACTAAAAGGAGCCAAAAAAAAAAAAAAAGGCAAAATTTGGAACTCGCAGGGAGGGTGAAGGGAGGGGAGGAGGTTTCATCTAAAGCTTGCGTCTCTCTTCTGTTCTATGATCTGCACTCGGAAGAGCAATAGTCCTGCGCTATAGCTTTAACCATGAGAGACTGTCGGAGGGCATTACTCAACGCTTACCAGCAGCTTTCCTAGCCGGTGGGGCAGAATCTTCTTCATCTGACTGAATGTCTCCGTATTCCCACATTCCACTCCGGCTTCTTTTCGCCTCCTCCTGGAACTCTACCAGGTTATCAATTGCGGACTTCCTTTCACTGGGGTCCCATCTATTACGCTTTTCTAATCTAGCGAGCCCAGCCTGCAAAATTTCAAGACAAATCAATTTATGGGCTCTGCGAAAAGGGTTAGCAGATAGCTGGATGCAATGATGATACCAGAGAAGCCTAGTAGGATTTAGAAAAACATGAGTAGAACCCTTCCGAGAAAGGCTAACTAGGTCCTTCACCAAAAAGTAGGATAAGGGAAGATAAGCAAGATCATAAAAGGGAGGGAGGGGCGATTATTTCTCTACTCGAAGAACAAGATGAAGAAGATATTGGGCAATGGCCTAATTTCAGGTCTGGGTGGAACATGGTTTTAGTATGCCAGAATGGGTTGCAGGTTTCCCAGCTCTACCCAGGGGAAACAGGGAACCACTCCCCCACTACACACGTGCCATATCTGCTTGAAAAAACATGCAAGTCAGGCGCTATAGGCAACAACATGAAATACATGTTAATACTAACCACGGAAGAACCATAATTTCATACCTTGAGCATTGCAGCATTAACGCTTGATCCAGCTTCCACATTAACCAAGGTCACTAGGAGGACTGTCCCAGTTCCCTGACCTTTGGTTTTTCCAGTGGAAGTATCTTTTTCCTCAATCATAGCCCTGAATTCTCGGGGAATGCCAAGTGTTAGCTCACTCAAATACTCAGCAGCCTCTTGCCCATAGTCCTCATCTAAGCTAGGGATCTTGATGAAGGCAAGGCTGCACAGTTGAGCTAATCCAGGGACAGAGTGTATAGACGGAGGCAGAGGACGTAGGCAATTGTAAGGTACTATTTCTTGATTCCCGTAATCAATGTAGAAAACCTCAAACTCATCCTTTTGTGTTTGAACAGAAGCACCACGGGGCACATTTACAATCTGTTGCAGCAGAAAAACAAAACAGCACAAGAATGAAAGTGAAAACATGAAAATCAGGAAACCATCGCACATGAACCTCTCTGATTAGTACATCACAGGAAAATGTAGGTTGGATCTCTTACCATAGCTCGGTTCCACGAATTATCCGCACTAAATTGAGCAAGAACCAGATCACCCTTCTTGGGGTTAAAGCTGCCAACTACAGGAGGTTCACCAATCTCCAGGGAAGCAAGCTGCTGTTGGATAGAAGAGACCAACTGGTCTCCAACTGTTTGAACATAGAATTTGCCACCACCGAGGACTTCGGTAACAACCACCTGGTAATATAGTAAGTTAAAATTGATCAGTCACAGATATCAGAATGAATTTCAGCCAAGAAAGCCCATTAGTAAACTAAAATATAAAGCATAACCTCCAAATCCCAAGAAAGTACCTTGAGAACTTCCTTCTCTCGGTTTTGAGGTGCAGGTGTTCCATTTGGGACTTCCTGTCCCTCTACATAGTTTTCCCATATCTGCAATCAAGTGAGTCATTAGCATACGAACTGAGAAAACACTACAACAGAAAATAGTTAAGCATCGAAGCAGACCTTCAACTTCTGGCGTTTGGCAGAGTCCTCAGCTTGAGAAAGAATATGCGAATCTGGTATCCTGTCCAGGCCAAAAGTCTGAAGCCTTGCAAGTCCAGCTTCTAATAGAACTGCAGCCATGTTTGTTTTTGATTCCCAGAGAGATCCCAGGAAGGTTCCAGTTCTATCAACAGTTTCCACTTCAATCTGAGAATAGGAGCAGGCAGAAGATAAAATTAATGTTTAAAAAAAAAAATCAAGGAATTCCAGCTTGCAAGTATGTGCATTACCTCAACATCTCTCTGCAATATCTTTCTCCTCATGAATGCAAGTGCCTCATCTGCATAGGGTTCGCCACGTCCAGGACACCTTACACCAGAGAAAGAAAATGCAATACCACAAGTTTCCCTAGGAATTAGAAGTTTGAATCGATGGCCACTGAGTACATATTCCACAATGGCAGGAAGTCTCCTACTCCTCTGCAAAAATGGCAAGAAGTCCTTCGTTCTCTTTGCTGTTGCCTGAAAATTCCAATATTAGAGATATCAATGTTCTAATCCTGATGAAATAATTCAGAAAAATATAAAGAGGAAAAGGAAAGGGATGAAACAGGCCAGAAGGGCTTCAACACAAGATGCAGGTCGTACAACAGGCTTTTATTACTCACATTAGTAAGGTCTTGAATGTGCTGGGCTGGGGGTTCCTTTTGTGAATGGATCCCTTTCTTGCTAGCATTTGCTTTCGCTTCAGCTGTCAAAAGAGCATCATAATAGTTGGATCTTTCTTCAAATTCTCGATGCCTTACAACGCGAGCATAGCCATTAGAAACCACCATTTCAGCAACATTGTATCCAGCCGGTTGGCCACCAGCGATAGACTGCATAGAAGTGGCATCATCTCCCTCAGTCTTTAATGGAGATACCAGAAACACTGATCCAAAGTCCATCACTCTGGAATCAGCCGTGCCAGCAGCCTGAGCAGCCTGACCTCCTACAGGAACCTTTCTAGAGTACTCCATGGAAACATTTACCTGGGCTCACAATGAACATTATTGTTAGACATGATTTTTGTTTCAAACTACATGCGCCATAACAAGATGCTTATGCAATACCTGACGACCAATCAGCCTTTTCCGAAGAAACTCCTTTGCATCACGAGCATATGATTCAGGCCGTTCGTTCTGTGAACGGAGAAGGGGAGCCCTTATACTTGAGAGATTGACTCTTCTCTCTGCTAATGGACTACCAAATGGCACAGAATCATCTGCAACAATAATGCAGTCTCCACTAACAACCTCCACAACCTGATATCATTGGTCAGAGAGCAAAGTCAGCAGCAGCATTGTTAATATATGACCCAAAAAAATCTGATACTGTCAACTAGGAATTTGGCACTTACCTTTCCAGTAAAATTCTGGTCATGGATAGCTTTTGAATCTGAAGGAGGAGGCACATAGTTTGTCCACATCCTGATTCGTTTCTTTTTTGCCTCAATTTCTGCTGCTTTGATTTCCTTTCTGTTCTTCTCTTCCAGATTAGTTGAACTCCACTGAACGTATTTAGCTAAGCCCTGCAAGTTGGCACAACATAGATGGTCAAACAGGTGAATGACAAAGCACATCAATGATCTCAGAGACTCAGCCGATACTTCACACCCATCCATACAGTACAGCTGATGCAACCTGACAAAACAAACAAGAAAGTAACATCCTGGCATGGATACGCTGGTGAGACTGACTTAAATAGCGTACAGAGCAGCGGCTCATTCAGAAGAAGTTGTTTAGCTTTTACTTATGCATTGTTGGAGACAGATGCTGCAGACATTCACCAAAGCTGTTCCAGACTTCAGTAATAGTAATACTAATAAAAACATTCAAACAGAAACTAGCAATGAGGCCCTGATTCACATATCAGCAAGCAATAAGCAGGAACAAAAGCGCCACTATACACATTGGATCTCCAAAACCTAATGCTGCTAAAAACCATTGTAAGGACAATATGTATACCACATGGATCTTATAAGTAACACTTAGAAAATTGACTGTCATTGGCCTGAAAAATATAACATCTATTTCTCACAGTGCACAAGCAGTTCCGAAGCCATTTCTGAATATGCAATCTCAATCAAAGTGTCTAGGCTAGGTTCAATCAACCCAATATCCTAGGATCCAAGGGTAGGTGTTTTATTCGGCAATATTGTTAACGAATACGGTTAAATATTCATCATTGAAAACATTGACTTTTATTAAAACGATATACACGAAAAATATGTACTGCATACGGTGGCTTTCCATATGGCACATTGACAAAAATTACTATTGCTCACTATTATGAACTTGTTAAAAACAAAAGTTTTCAATTCAATGGTCCCTTGCTTCTATTCCCTTTTAAAATGAGTGATTCACATATTAAAAGTTCAATCCGGTTTCAAGGCGGGGGGGACCTCCGTTTTTAATTGTGAGCATCCTTAAAAACTGAATTGACCTTCTTAAAATCTCAATTCATTTATTCATATTATGGCCCTGTTCTTTTCGTTGGTAAATCCTAATTTACCAACTTCAACCAACTTCAACCTATTTCAATCCATTTCACAAACTTCAAAAAAAAAATACCCACTTCAGCCCAATTCCCACTATTTTAACCAACTTCTACTCGCCATATAAAAAAAATTCAACCAACTTCAACCCACTTCAACCTACTTCAATCCACTTCAACAAAAAAACATCAACTTCAATCCACTTCTACCAATCTCAACCCACTTCACCCATTTTCCAACTCATGTTTCCCAATGAAAAGAACAGGCCCTATGTGTTTCATATATGAATTTATTCTCAGTGATCCAATTCATTTGGGGGGGGGGGTTGGTGTGTGTATTTTATTGGGAGGGGAAGCCTTAACTGTACAGGAGCTGTTGGAGACCAGTCGGAAGTGTTTTGTTGTCTCCTATTCCATAACAAGTCATAGGGCGAAATTGGTGAAAAATTTTGCTCAGTTCAATATAGGTGAGCAAATATGCCAATCCCAAGGAAATATACACATTAACAATGCACCTACCAATTATTCAACTAGACGTGCAAAATGCAAACAAAAACCTACATGTCAACATGCCACTCAAAATAAAACACCAGAGCATCATGCTTTGACTGCCAGACTTAGTTTCTCACTATGTTAGAAGAAAGTTTAACGACCCAAAGTGCCCTTACATTTGTGACCAGCTCCAAAGCTAAGTTCTTTGCTTCAGTACCGTCATTGTAATAGACCGAACCAATTAAATTGTTGAACTTGTCTGTACCTTCAAGAACAATGCGCACCTGCAGATGCAATACAGAGTTAGAACCTTCAAAAAAGTCACCATATGACATAATGCAGGAGACAACATGCTTACGTCTCTATGTAACACGCGTCTTTCTGTGAAGTGCTTTGCTTCCCTTCCAAAGGGGTCTGGAGCCACTTCTGTGCTGTCTACTGCTGCAACTCTCTGTGCGGATGTCATTTGGCCACGAGGCTCTGCAGCAGTTTCTCCATTTTGCTCGTGAGAACTCGGATCAGCTTGAGCAACAGTCTCTGTAGCGGGTTTTCTACCCATTGATGGAGACTGATGTGCAACAGGATTAGATATGCATCAAGTGAGAAAACTCCAGGAAAGACCAAGCTCTAAATTCATCATAAATAAACAGTACTCATGAGTTAGCATTCTCTTCTACCTGGATTCCAGTCATGAAAACCTGGACAAACTGGAACTCAGGAAGCAAATAGACTCGGACAGTGCTTCCATCACGAACCTGCTCCACAATTGCTGGCAATGACCTTCCCTTGTTTTCCAATGCAAACCGCACTGTGTCAAAATTAGCAGAGTCACCAACGGCAGAAGGAGGCAAGTTTCTGATGGAAGCCTCTGACGCACCAGAAGCCTGAAACACAGGAAAACATTATTCAGGTATGGATATTATACTCAACTCAAGCAACAGTTCTTTAAATATGTGAAAACGAAGCAAGTTTGAAGTTGAGGTAAATAATAAATTGTGATACATATGTTACTAAAAGTAGCACTTGTATGATAATGAAGCATTAAATTACTGAACTAACTGCCTAACCTTGCTCCACTTGCCCAAACCTTGCTGCTTTGCTTGCTCCTCAAGACGCATCAATTCAGTCAAATAAGGGCTTGCTTCGATTTTCTGCTGGCCTTGTTCCTTGACCTACAATTATGCAACAAGCAAAAAGGTGACCGACCATTTTCCATAAATGGTCACACGTAATTAATATAATGGGGCACTAAGCTCTGAACTCAATAGCAGACTACAGAGATTTAAAGAAGAAACAAGCTAAAAGAAGAATTAAGTGCACCTTTGCCCAGCCTTGAGAAACCACCAACATTTCGACACATTTGTCTCCAAGAAACACAGAACCAAATTCCCTTCCCGTCTGTGCTGTGTAGTCTACTCTGAAAGCTACCTCCTGTAAAAATTAAAAAGTTAAAAAAAAGAGATATACATTTATAAAATATATTGGTCATAGTGTCTTGTCAGACCATAAGTCCTAGCCAGATTTTTTTTTTTTTTTTCCTTCCATTGTATTGATAACCTAAGGAAATAAGCAAGATCAGACCTTTCCAATGCAAAGTTTTCTCAGGTATTCTCTGCTGTCCCACGCAAAGGGCTCATCAGTACCACCTCTGCGGGCCTGCAATTGGACCAAACTCAACAAAATTAGATCCGATTGCAAACAGCAATAATGAAGGCCGCTAAAAGTTTATCAAGAACCTAGAATATGTATAAATACTACGGATGACTGAGAAAAGTATCTTCTTAGAAACAAAGAGCAATCAATGAAAACTCACAAGCCCAGTTAATATACAGTAACGCAGTCACAAACAAATAAAAACAGAATATAATCAACATGAACTTTTGGATAGAATTTACAATGAAATAAAATTCAAGAATACCAATGAGAGGAGGAAAAATGACAGACCAGTCTAGGAGCAATGATAGATGAAAGTGTGATGGTCTTTTCTGGGGGGATGACATCCCCTTTGGGGTTACGCATAATCACCAAGGTGTCCCCTGAAGGAACAGCCTTGACTATTCCCCTAAGCCATCCTGTGGACTGGTTGGTAGCCGCCATTGCCAATCACCCTGGATCTGCAAGACAAAGAAATAAAAACAGTGACTACCAAAAAGATTTCTTCATTAGATGCAAACAGCACACTCATCAGTAATCAAATTTACGAAAATACAACATGAAATAGAGATTTATACAAGCAGATCAAGCGAAGAATTGATCATGCTTGCATAAAATTCAACCCAAATTGAGATCCCCAATCATAGAATTCTTCTCCTAGCAACCTAATTTGCATCAGATTCTAGTTGAAAGATCAAGTTTTTACAAATTCGTCGGCAAACTAAGATGGGGAAACACTGAATCGAAACTTGGAAGTATCGATAACAACAGTACATCGAATTAAAACCCAGATCAACCAGCACTGACACTCGATCAAGACCCAAAAATACTCTCAATTTAATTAAAAAAAATTGATACTAAAGATCAAAAAGCAAAATGAAAACCCAATTTACTTGTCGAACACCCATTAGATTTTAGATCAAAAGAAAACCCAAAAACATTAAAAAAAAAAATGAAGATTGATGCGTCATGCAATGAGCTCATCATAGTACCCAGAAGTGAAATTTAGATCCTGCAGAAAATAAATCAGAACGAAAAAGATAAAACACTTTTGGAATAAAGAGATCAGATTCAACGAACCTCAACAATGATCGAAAGAGAGAATCCGAAGAAGCTCGAGAGTCCGGCCTCTTGCGGATTTACTGAAGATAAGGCCGATCTAGAATTGAAAACCGGGTAGGAGAGAGAAATAAACAAAACAAAGCGTGATCTGCTGGTTTGAAGATGAAGATGAAGATGAAGATGAAGATGCAGACGAAGAGGAAGGGTTTTCACGAGGACACCTTCCTGTATTTATACGAGGACAAAACCCACTAGACAACAACGGGGAGGAGTAGACGAGAGAAAAGAAATAGAGAGAGGAGGGGACAGAGAACAGAGATGCAAAGTCCATGGGTTAGATAAATATATAAATATAAAATATAAATAAATAATACTGAAACAAGATCTCAATTTATTCTCCGGAAGAAAACAGTGAAAATCAATGCGTATGAATTATAATTCCGAGGAATTTCTAATTTTTCTTTTCTATTTTTGTGTCGAACAGTGAATTTTTGAGAAAAAATAAAATCTCAATAGCTCTGATTTTTACTGAAAGTTACCACTGGTTTCCTAAATCGTAAGTTCGTAACTGCTGATTGTATGCTTTAAATTGGAAAGGGGCACCCAAATCTGGTCTTTCTTTTTAGATTTCCTATTACGTCAGTTATTGTAACTGTCTTGCAGTTTTTAGGCTTTGTTATTCGGGGAAAATTATTAGCAGGTGTTGCTGTCATTTTTATATTACACGCGTCTGTCCATTAGGTGCTCTTTTTCACAACTTCATTCCTGTTTACGCCATCGAGCTTCACATTAATTACATATTTGTAATTAAAATTAACCATTTATCTTTCAACAATTTTTTATTTTTCATAAACCTCATTTTCATAGAAGATGTTACTTAATTCTCTTTCTAAAATTCAAAATTAATTTTGAAAATATAATAAATATATTATTTGAGAAGATACATGTAAAAATAATAGCATAGAATCAATTACGTTTTAAAAAAAATATTACATAATTAATCAACTATTGTATGACAATAAGGTTTGCAATAAATTTATTCCTTTTTTTAAATATTTTTAATGAAGAAATCATCTTTTCTCATATTTAATAGAAAATTTAATTTTAAGTATTATAGTTTAACTCAAATATGTGAATTCTTAGTTCTAATATTTTTTCTTCATATAAATAAATTAATTTTAAAGTCTTGTTGTACAATTCTCAATCATTTTTCAAAAAAAAAAGTTAAGTAATTTTTTCCTTCTAGTTCATTATTCAAAATCATTATTTTTTATACTTATAGTTTTTGAATTTCAAGTTAAAAATTAATTTATATT
>JAKOGI010002216.1:57500-60000 GCA_029747015.1 Carnegiea gigantea
TACTGAAAGTCTAGCTGAGGATAAAAAATATTTTTTCTTTCTCCTTCTCAAACTAGTTTTCTCTCTTCATTAAAAAAAAAAAAAAACCCATATTCCCACTGGTTGAACCTCTCACAAAACCTTTGTCCCTTAGGGTGTGCACAATGTGGTTCGGTTTGATTTCTCATAGAGACTAAAGTAAACCATAACAACACAATTTTAAGACTGTTGGACCAAATCAAACCAATTAAGCATAAAAACCAAACCAAATTCACATGGTTTGGTCTAGTTTGATTATGCTTTAACATGTTTATAAAAGGTTGTGCCAAAATTGAGAAAAATACTCACATCCTTATTGTGCTAATTTCATTACGATTTTAAAAGAGAAGATTTGTTAATATTTTTTAGAGAGAGACAAACTCATATTCTTAAAAAGAAAAAAAATTCCCAATTTGTATTAGCTGTCAATTTTGGGATTTTATTAGCTTCAATTTAAATGACAATTATTTTTTTAAGGGTTTCAAAATTTTGATCTACGGTTTGGTTTCACTTTTTATTTTTTGAAAATGAAGACCAAACCACAAAGCATATAAAAAGATCTTTTAGACCATGCCATAATTTCTTCAAACAACAAACTAAATCAAACTACAATTTTTTGATCTGTCTTACCAAACAGTTTAATCGTATTTTGGACACTCCCACTGTTCCTCAGGCCTCCCCAGTGGAGCGGCTACCATGGGAGCTGCGTCGACCACTACATTGCGAGCTGCACCACTACTAACTGTCATTCTTTCTGTGTCAATCTCTCTCTCTTTTTCTCCTATCTTGCACTCTCTATCTCTCTCCATATGCCACTATTGCTCATCGCCAATGATTTCATTACCTAAAACCACAATCAACGTCCATTCACCACCTAGAACTTCCGCCAACCATAACATAATGTCACCCAAGTGCTCTCATGCTCGACTTTCCCTCTTTTCCTTGCTCTCTTTGTCTCTCACTTGCTTTTTCTTCTATAGTCGCTACTGGTACCACCACCGTTGCCCATTTTGCTACCATCATCATTGTCCTAGCACGACAATTGGCTGCCACTATTGCCTTGTTGAATCTCTTTCAATATTAACTTTTTATGATTGAAGAAAAATTAACCACTTCTTACTATTTTCAAATCTTCAAGGGCCAATTTAGCACATTGAACCCAACCTTAAGACAAATATTGAATCATGTAATTATCATGTCCTTCTCCCTTGGATGTCATTTTGAACTTGTTTTGCTAGGTATATTTTAGATTTTGTTTTAATTGATGTTTAGGCACTACAACAATGTATATTTAATTTAGATGGAATTTGTGAGGGAAAAAATTTTTCTATTGAAATATCCCATGTGAACAGTATAAAAAAAAAGAAAAAATCGGCTTTTCATCATCGACAGGCACGCGTGCTTGTTGTCTACACTCGACAGCCCCCTGCTCTCTCTTCCATCAATTCGCTTTACCGTACTGTGCACAACTTTGTCGTTCGTGCGAGGGTCCTCCCCAGAGCGAATTGAAGGCGAATCCAAACAAGAACAGGCATCTCTAGATCTGCTCAGAGTTGTTTCGTCGGTGCAGGCTATGGCGGAATCTCTCAGAGACAATAATGGCACCTTGCTTCGTTGCCCAAACCGGTCAGTTCATTACTTGTGTCTACAAAAGGTAGGTAGCCCTTCATTCAATCCACTGCCCTTCTTCATCTCAGCCAACAGCGAAATTTGAAGCTTGCAAGGCATTGGCGAGTGATGAGGCTTGCTTAAATTGTTTTCACTAATATTAACCTAAGTCGTGCGTCCCCCTGTGGTAGGTGTTTGTTCTCAGTTCCAGATCTGTCAACAGCCGCTCCCTTTGAGGGTTAGGTACGATTGGCTTTCAATTCCCTTAATTTCTTGGTTTTGATTCGAGTATTTTCAATATTATTCTGGGAGTTCTTGTGGATTTAAATCAATTTGGTGCTAAGCTAATCGTTACCTCAATTAAAATTAGGGTTAGATGGGTACAACATGTTGCTGAGTTTAAGATATCAGAATTATTATCTATATATATTCTAATAAGAGATAAATTTTGGGAGGGCAAGCAAGCGTGGGTGGTTGTATTTGCAAATACAGATCGAGAAGTAGGAACAAGAAACCAAAATATCGAAGGACAAAAAAAACATGCAGAATCATATATATGAAGAAATTATATGATGGACGAATAATTGTTCAAAAGTGTCCATGAATGTGTGGTTGACCACTAGATGTTTAATCATGAATATATGCCTTTGCAGATCTTTTATAGACACTTTATTCCTGAATAAAAATTTCGAATTTCTTTGTTCATGTTCAAGCAAAAAGACGAGCAGGGGGAGCCCTCTTTCTTTATGTGTAACTAGCATATTAGTATTGTGTTGCTTTAATAAATAAAGAATAAAAAAGCTCTGATGCATAGATAGAGGTTAAGTAGCTGTTGTTTTTTTTCCAAATCATAGTAGATTTACTCCAAGCATAT